>APFE030008128.1:34006-60634 GCA_000404065.3 Pinus taeda | reverse complement strand
TTTTTTTTTATAAAAAAATGACACAAAAAATTTAATGTGTCAAAATTTGTTAAATTTAGAAAATAATTATTTACATTTCATACATTAAAAAGTTTAAAGTCAAAAAATAGGTCTTTTAAAAAGAGGGCCTGATGCAAAATCACCACTTTTCAGCATGCAAATTACTAAAATTCTAAGACGTAATGTACATAAAAAAATTTAAAGTGCCAAAAACTATGCTCTAAAAAAAATATGTGTGTTCTGCATCCTCCTTTTTCAAAGTCGGGTCACTCTTTTGCTATCTCTATGAAACGGGTAATAGTATCAGTTCCCGTTTCAAAGTTTACATTGTTTGCAATGTCTGATGTGTCTAGCAATGGTGGGAAGTATGGTCGAAGGCGGTCCAAATTGAACACTGGGTGCCGGCCAAGGAATGGGGGAATACTGAGCTCAAATGAATTGTCTCCCACAACCTTAGTAATGGTGTAAGGACCATATCAGAGTGGTCTGATTTTCCGATAGGCTCTGGTAAGGAGTTCCTTTTGCAAATGCAACCAGACTTTGTTGCCTAGTTGAAACTTGTGTGGCACCTGATGTTGATCATGTCGCTACTTATACTTGGCATTTTATTTCTCTAGAATGTCATGGACCTGCAGGCGATATGTTAGATGTGCTCAATGAAGTTGTTTTCCTTATCGGTTTCAGACTGGACATGAGCAGAATCTTCCTAAGTAGCTGTAAATGGCATGGCCACATCAATGGGACATAGTGGCTATAATCCCAAGCCCACCTGAAAAGGGTTGTGGCCAGTCGAGCTATGGAGAGCCTAGTTATAGGTGTGTTAGACATAGGGAAGGCTCTCATCCCATGTGTGCGGATGCTTTGAGTTGTACATGCACAAAATGCGTACGATCATCCTCTTGACAACCTCTGTCTAGCCATCAGTTTGGGGATGGAAAGCTATGGATTTAGGAGCTTGGTGTCCATCATCGGCCAAATACTAGACCAAAATGTATTGAGGAACTTGTTGTCCCGATCTAAGATGATAGATTGTGGGATCCCAAAGTATACCCACACTCGTTCAAAGAAGAGTTTAGTAGTGGCTTTCGCTGTGATATTCTTCTTGCAAGCAACCATAATGGCCATCTTCAAGAGTCTGTCAATGACCAAAAAAACATAGTCATTGCCATGCTTAGTAGAAGGAAGGCCCGACATGTAATACATGGAGATAGATTCCCAAGGTCGACTAGGGGTAGGTAGAAAAGTATAGATACCTTGCTTCTTGATGGTTGGTTTAGCAATGGCACAGGCAATGTAGGATCTGATGTACTTCCTGACATCTTGCCGAAGATTCAACCAACAGAAATACAACTGCAGTACTGCCACTATTTTCTTGACCCCGAAATGCCTAGTTGTCCAACTATAGTGTGCTTCCCAAATCATCTTGGCACGCTCGCTTGAAGGAACACAAAGGTGTCCCATGTGGCATAATAGGGCATCCTAGAGGTGAAAATATGGAACTTGCTGACCCTCCAAGACCATCTAGTATGAGTGGCTGAATTCTGGGTCACTTTTGTAGAGAAGTGGCCAATCAAAAGTCTCGTGCCCACAAGAGTTGAGCACAATGGTTAACACTGGGATCGATGGTCAGCTGAGGCAATCTGCAACATTATTACTGCTGCCCTTCTTATACTTGATATTAAAATGGGACTATTGCAAGTATGTAGGCCACTTCTGATGGTGATCATTCTGCAACTTCCCTTGCATCTGTATGAACTGTAGGGGTTGGTGGTCTATGTGGATGACCGTTTCCTTCCCCAAAATGTAATGCTTCCGTTGTCGGCAAAACTATACAATGGAATGCATCTCTTTTTCATAAGTCAGATACTTCCGGACTGTGTTTGAAAGTGTCTCACTTTGATATGCCAATAGATGCCCCTGTTGAGTAAAGACTGCCCCAATAGCATATTCATAGGCATTTGTCTCGATCTCAAATGGTTGTTGCAAGTCTAGTAATGTGAGCACTAGTGTAGAGCAGAGGCGATGTTTCAACTCTGTGAATGCCTTCTGTTGAGATTTTGACCAAAAGAATTTTTCTTTCGCTCCTCCCTTGGTGACTTGACTCAAGAGCCAAGTGATATGAGAGAATCCCAACACGAACCTATGATAGAAATTAGCAAGACCCAAAAAGTTGTGGAGCTCTTTCAGAGTGGTTGGAGCTGTCCAATCTTGAATGAATTGGATCTTAGTTGGATCCACATGCACCCCCCATTCATCAATAATGTATCCTAGATATTGAACCTAGGTCATGCCAAAAGTGCATTTCTCCAAATTGGCACATAGTTTGTGTTGCCATAGTGTTTGGAGAACCTGTCGGATGTGGTGGAGGTGCTCTTCCCCACTCTGACTGAAGATCAGGATGTCATCCAAGTATACCACTACAAATGAGTTGGTGAATGATCACAAGATGTCATCCATCAGCCTCATGAAGGTTGCAGGAGCATTCGTTAACCCGAAAGGCATAACCAACCATTCGAAAAGGCCCTCCATGGCTTTGAAGGTAGTCTTCCAAACTAAGAGGGTTTGATTGGTACATGGTGATATCCTAATTTCAAGTTGATCTTGCTGAAATATTCCCCCCCCCCCCCCTTTAATTGATCCAGAAGGTCATCAATCCATGGGATCGGGTGCCTATTCAGGATAGTGATCTTGTTCAGCACCCGATAGTCAATACAGAGTCTCTAAGTCCAATCCTTCTTATGTACCAACGATATCAGGCTTCCACCAGGTGATGAACTCGGATGGATGTGACCTTTCTAAAATAGCTCATGAATCTGCTTCTTAATTTCATTGTTCTCAAGAATGGAGCGCCGATAGATTGGTCCATTAGGCAATGATGCACTTGGGGTCAGATCGATGGAGTGCTTGACTTGACAGTGCAGAGGCACCTCTAGAGAGGAGGTGAAGATGTCCTCGTACTCCTCCATGACCTTGTCCATTTGTAGTTGTCATGCAGAGGGGCCCTGTTTGGAGGTCGTGGCCACTATCTTATTCTTTCCTTCAGGGCTTATCATCAGGAGAACAAATTTCCCAATTTTGGATGTAGGTTTTAACCCTGTACATAAATTACTTGCATACGAATTCTAAAACACATAAAATAAAAAATGCGAGAGCATAACACATAAAACACATATACATAGAGATTTCCCCTGGATATCAAAACTAGGAATACCAGCTTGATTTTTCATTATTTTCCTTTCAATGATATAATACATATTTATACATGCCGAAGCATCCATTACCATGGACCGAAAACCATCGCGTCCAAAACTATGGACCGAAAACTATCACGTCCAAAACTATGGACCGAAAACTATCGCGTCCAAAAACATGTGTGAAAATCATGCACAAAACCATAGTTGGGTCTGCCCAACCTAACATAGGTTCCAAAACCAAAATTTTCCGAGGCACTACCCCAGACCCCATAGAGTGGGGCTACTTGCACCCCTCAAACCCCCTGTACCCCTGCTACGCAATTAGTGCAACGAAGGGGGGGGCTCCGCCTCCTCTCTAACTCCCTGGTTAACTATGTGGGCTAGTCATGGAAAGAATATAACACAACCCAACATTGGAAATGAGATTACTGCATTTTTTTGTACTAACCAAAGAGATGGCGGTAGGTGGTGTTACCTTTGATATCCTATACAACTTATTTCTGAAAGTAACAATAACAACACGAGGCCTTGACTCATACACAACATGTCGTTTCCATAAGTATGGTTGATCCTTGTCTTGGATGGACCTATGTAGGAAGCCAAGGTACTTGAGAACCAAATGCTTCTCAGAATCTTTGATACCCAACTTTGTGCGAAGGGTATGAAAAACATTTTTTAATTCTGACACATCTTGGTCCCTTCCCTATAACTGCATTGTCCACTTTATGTATTTATCCTCATAGCTCCCAATAGGGTAGTACTACTCCTTGATGGCATCCCGAAATGAGTTCCAAGTGGGTGCAACTGAAAACAATGAGTTTTTACTTTCATCCTTATGCTCACAGTAGGTTTCCCACCAGTCCTTGACGTGGGGGGCTGCTTTGAGAAGTGCAAAAGTAATTTTTCCCAGCTGGAAAAATCATGAACAAAAAATATCCTTTTAGCAAATTTAACCATTTATCTACAACGTCTACATCTATCTGACCCTCAAATATGGCAATGTCAAAGTTAACTTGTACCTTAAAGGGTGTGGTGCTTCCAGAGTAGCTACCAGAAGTAGATGTGTCACCCTTGGGTAGGCGCTGAAGGATTTGGGAAAATTTGTCCATCATCACGTTCCTTTGTTGCTCAAAGGCTTCTTTGAGAAATATTTTGATAGGATCGCCTGCCCCCTCGTTTTTCTTTTCATCTACCATGGGAGGTCATCAGGATTTTCGAGGTTGGTCTTGCAAAGGTTCAACTAGTTCAAGGTCTAACTGCTTATATCCCGACCTTGTTGGGGACACGCAAAGAAAAGCAAAAAAAGAGCAAACCGCTCTAATACCACTAACCCAGATTTAAACAGGAACACAACAAATTACATATATAACTATAAATACAAAGATGAAGTAGAAATAACACTTCATTCCATTAATATCAAATACTAAAATATGCTTACAAATATAATGGAAATAAGATTAGCTTAGGCGGTGGTAGCTTATCTCTGAGAAGAGATGTGGAGGCTACATGCCTCTGAACTACGTTACAATGAGACTCAAGGGCCTTTTTATTATCGAACAATAAGAGAAAACCATAAACAACAAAAACCCTAACCCGAGGAGATGTAACACCAAGAGTTTATGGGCCCCATTGGGGTTAGTTGGACAATCAACTTCCTGGGGTCACGACTTGGTCATATTATCTCCATTTGACTCGCATGATACCCCATTGGAAAGATCTCTGAGGAGTATGACAAAAAATAAAATTTTATATTAAAAAATTCATATTACAAGATTGCCAAAAAAATGTTGTTTAGGGCCTCAAAACAACTCCGGAAGTTTAGGACCTGAAAACTGCTAAAAATAGTAAATTGTGATACAATTAAAGAAACTAAAAAACTGAAAAAAACAATTGTGGGGGTCCAAATGGAATTGGCGGGTGGCCACCAATATCCACTTGGATCATTCCTCCCCCCTTAGGAAGCAATGGTCCCCATTGCGTTGAATTCCTCCATGATATGGGGAAACTTCTACTGAACTTGGTCCCTGGTGAGCCACTTGCCCTGGTGAAGGAGTTGGCCTGCTTTGACAACTCGATACAATTGGATATTCTGCTAGCGAGTGTGCTTGATCTGTGTGTCCATTATCCGATCAGTTGTGGCTTTTTCCATGCAATCTAGATTTAATTATGTAGGTGTGAGTTGTTCTACAATTTCTGATGTGTCTAGCAATGGTGGGAAGTATGGTCAAAGGTGGTCCACATCGAACACTGGGTGTAGGCCAAGGAATGGGGGAATGATGAGCTCAAATTCATTGTCTCCCACAGCCTTGGTAATGATGTAAGGACCATATCGGAGTGGTCTGAGTTTTCGATAGGCTCCAGTAAGGTGTTCCTTTTGCAAATGCTACCAAACTTTGTTGCCCACCTGAAACTTGTGTGGCACCCGATGTATATCATGTCCCTACTTGCACTTGGCATTTGATTTATCTAGAATGTCATGGACCTGATGGCGGATATGTTGGATGTGATCAATGAATTTTTTTGCCTTATCGCTTTCAAACTGGAGATGACCCAAATCTACCTGAGTAGCTGCAAATGGCATGGCCACATCAATGGGACATAGTGGCTGGAATCCCAAGCCCACTTGAAAAGGGTTGTTGCCAGTTAACCTATGGAGAGCATGGTGATAGCTGTGCTGGACATAAGGGAGGCTCTCATCCCATGTGATTGGATTCTTTGCATTGTACATGCACAGAATGTGTATGATCATCCTGTTAACGATCTCTGTCTAGCCATCAGTTTGGGGATGGAAAGTTGTGGACTTAGTGAGCTTGGTGTCCATCATCGACTAGAGACTAGACCAAAATTTACCGAGGAACTTGCTACCCCAATCTAAGATGATAGACTGTGGGATCCTAAAGTGTACCCACAATTGTTCAAAGAAGAGTTTAGCATTGGCTTCTGCTGTGATATTCTTCTTGTAGGCAACCATAATAGCTATCTTCGAGAATCTGTCGACGACCACAAAAACACAGTCATTATCATGCTTAGTAGAAGGAAGGCCTAACATGTAATCCATGGATATGGATTCCCAAGGTAGATTAAGGGTAGGTAGCAGAGTATAGAGGCCTTGATTCTTGATGGCTAGTTTGGTAATGGTGTAGGCAGTGCAGGATCTGATGTACTTCCCAACATCATGTCAAAGATTCAGCCAATAGAAATACTTCTGCAATACTGCCACCATTTTCTGGACCCCAAAATTCCCAACAGCCTGATTGTAATGTGCTTCCCAAATCATATTGCCACGCTTGCTCGAAGGAACACAAAGGTGTCCCAAGTGGCATAATAGGGCATCTTGAAGGTGAAAATCTAGAACTTGCTAACCCTCAAAGAGCGTCTGGTATGTGTGGCCGAATTCTGGGTCACTTTTGTAGAGAAGTGGCCAATTAGAAGTCTTGTGCTCACAAGATTTGAGCATGGTGGTTAACGCCATGATCAATGGTCGACTGAGGCAATCTGCAACATTATTAGTGCTACCCTTCTTATACTTGATATTCAAATGGAACTGTTGCAGGTATGTGGACCACTTTTGATGGCAATAATTCTACAACTTCCCTTGCATTTGTATGAACTATAGGGGCCAGTGGTCTATGTGGATGACCATTTCCTTCCCCAAAATGTAAAGCTTCCATTGTCAGCAGACATGTACAATGGAATACATCTCTTTGTCATAAGTGGGATACTTTCGGACTGTGTCTGAAAGTGTCTCACTGTGATATGCCATTGGATTCCCCTGTTGAGTAAGGACTACCCCAATAGGATAATTAGAGGCATATGTCTCGATCTCAAATGGTTGTTGCAAGATTGGTAATGTGAGCACTGGTGCAGAGCAGAGGCGATGTTTCAACTCCGTGAATGCCTTCTGTTGAGATTCAAACCAAAATAATCCTTTTTTTCTCCTCCCCTGGTGACTTGACTCAAGGGCCAAGTGATATGAGAGAATCCCAACACAAACCTGTGGTATAAATTGGCAAGACCCAGAAAGCTGCGGAGCTCTGTTAGAGTGGTTAGAGCTGGCCAATCCCGAATGACTTGGATCTTGGATGGATCCACATGCAGCCCCTATTCATCAATAATGTATCCCAGATGCTGAACCTGGGTCATGCCAAAAGTGCATTTCTCCAAATTGGCACATAGCTTGTGTTGCTGAAGTTTTTGGAGAACCTGTCAGATGTGGTGGTGGTGCTCTTCCCAACTTTGGTTTAAGATCAGGTTGTCATCCAAGTATACCACTACAAATGAGTTGGTGAATGACCACAAGATGTCATCCATCAACCTCATGAAGGTTGCAGGAGCATTCGTCAACCCGAAAGGCATAACCATCCATTCGAAAAGGCCCTCCTTGGATTTGAAGGTAGTCTTCCACACATTAGAGGGTTCGATTGGTACCTGGTGATATCCTAATTCTAAGTCGATATTGCTGAAATATTCCCCCCCTTCAGTTGGTCCAGAAGGTCATCAAACTGTGGGATCGTGTACCTATTCCAGACAGTGATCTTGTTCAACACCTGATAGTCAATACAGAGTCTCCAAGTCCCATCCTTCTTCTGTATCAACACGATCGGGCCCCCACAGGGTGATGAACTCGGATGGATGTGACCTTTCTGTAGCAACTCTTGAATCTGCCTCTTGATTTTTTCGTTCTCCATAACGGAGCACCGATAGATTGGTCCATTGGGCAGCGAAACACCTGGGGTCAGATCGATGGAGTGCTTGACCTGATAATGTAGAGGCACCCCTTCGAGGGAGGTGAAGATGTCCTCGTACTCTTCCATGACCTTGTCCATCTGTTGTTGTCGTGCGGAGCGGCCTTGTTTAGAGGTTGTGGCCACCATCTTCTTCTTAACTTGAGGGCATATCATCAGGAAAATAAATTTCCCATTTTTAGAAATGAGCTTACTGCATTATTTTGTAGTAACCAAAGAGATGGCGGTATGTGGTGCTACCTCCATTATCCTGTACAACTTATTTATGAAATTAACAATAATAGCACGAGGCCTTGATTTATACACAACATGTCGCTTCCATAAGTATGTTGGCCTAATAATACATGACAAACATCAAGGGGAGCAACGTCACATAATACCTCATCCGTGAAGGGGTTGATGTTGTATGGAAGGTGGCGCTGCTGGCTCACACAAAGATCCTATCCTAATTTGTGAAGCCACCCGATGGTGTATGATTGTGGATGTGTTGTGGTTGGTAAGACAAGCCACTTCACGACCTCTACCAAAATGATGTTCTTTTGGCTCCCACTGTCAACAATGAACTATAGCAGGGAACCCTTTACACACATCTGGGACTGGAAGAGGTGCTCCTCCTCCACTGGATCTTCAGGTTCCTCCTTATGGATCTTCGTGGTGGAAACAGTGGCATTGGGATCCGCATCGATAATCTACTTCCCTTTCTCATTCCCCTTCTCAGGTTCTAACTTAGAGTCAGACCATGCATCTAATTCCAAAGCCTTTAGCTCGACCACTAATGACTGCTTGGCCTAACACTCACTTGTGTTGTGAGTGGAGCTCTTATGGAACTCACACCACTTTCCCATGTCCTTTTTCAGCTTCACGGAATTGTTCTTGGTTTGCGGCTTTGGCGGGCTATCCTGGACCGCCTCGCCTTGGCTTTGTCCTTTGTTTTGTGGTTTGGTAGCACCTTCCCCTTGCTTTGGATTCGTAGATCCAAAGTCGCGTCATGTCAAGCGAGGAGATGTCCAAGAATTCCATCTCATCCTGGATGTACCTACATAGGCAACCGTGGTACTTGAGAACCAAATGCTTCTCAGAATCCTTGATACCCAACTTCATGCGAAGGGTATGAAAAACATTGGTAAAATCTAACACTTCTTGGTCCCTTCCCTGTCGCAACGTTGTCCACTTTATGTATTTATCCTCATACCTCTCAACAAGGTAGTAGTACTACTTGATGGCATCTCAGAATGAGTTCCATGTGGGTGCGGCTGAAAACAGTGAGTTCATACTTTCATCCTTCTACTCACAGTAGGTTTCCCACCAGTCCTTGATGTGGGGGGCTGGTTTGAGAAGTGAAAAAGTGATCTTTTCCCAGCTGGAAAAATCATGAATGAAAAAATATCCTTCTAGGAGATTTAACCATTTATCTATAGCATCTGCATCTATCTCACCCTCAAATATGGGAATGCCAAAGTTAACTTGTACCTTAAAGGGTGTTATGCTTCTAGAGTATCTGTCGGAAGTAGATGCGTCACCCTTGGGTAGACGCTGAAGGATCTGGGCAAAGTTGTCCATCATTGTGTTCCTTTGCTACTCTAGGGCTTCTTCAAGCAAGATTTTGATAGGATCTCCCGCCCCCTCGTCTTTCTTTTCATTCGCCATGGGAGGCCATCAGGATTTGTGAGGATGGCCTTGCAAAGGTTTGACCAGTTCAAGCCCTAAGTCCTTATATCCCGACCTTGTTGGGGACATGCAAAGAAAAACAGAGAAAGAGCACACTGCTCTGATACCACTAATCCATATTTAAACAGGAATGCAACAAATTATAGATATAACCATAAATACAAAGATGCAGTAGAAATAACACTTTATTTCATTAATATTAAATACTGAAATATGCTTACAACTAGAATGGAAATAAGACTAGCTCAAGCGATGGTAGCTTATCTTTGAGTAGAGATGTGGTGGCTACATGCCTTTGAACTATGTTACAATGAGGCTCAAGGGCCTTTTTATTATTGAACAATAAGAGCAAAACCTAAAAAACCAAAACCCTATCCTGAGGAGATGTAACACCAAGAGTTTATTGGCCTTGTTGGGGTTAGTTGGATAGCCAACTTCCCAGAGTCACGACTTGGTTATATTATCTCCATTTGGTGAACGTGATACCATGTTGGAAATACCTCTCTGAGGTCTACGACAAAAAAGATGACTTTAGACATAAAATCGTTGGTACAAGATTGCCAAAAAAACGTCATTTAGGGCCTCAAAATGGCTCCAGAAGTTTAGGACCCAAAAAACTACTAAAAATAGTAAATTGTGCTACAATTAAGGAAACTGAAAAACTGAAAGAAACATTGGTGGGGGTCCAAGTGGAATTTTTGGGTGGCCACCAAAATCCACCCTGATCATCCATTTTTGCATCATGATCCTTGGTCTTATGTTGAGTCAAATGCTGCCACACTCCAGAGTCATGTCGACGATATGCTCAAGAGAAGTCCTATCTGTAGTTTATTACCTATACATTGTCTAACCCTTTGCTACAGTCTTGGATCATACTCATTCATTCCACTTTATTCCTCATTTCGTGTCGATTATGGGGGAATCATCATGGCCCTCCTTCTATTGTTCACTTCTTGTCAATTTCAGCTCATTATCCAAGAAGGTGACTTAGAGACTCCCTTTCAATACCTTAGAGCTTGCATTCCTTAATGGCAAGTTCTTCACATATGATGACATGCTTTCATTATTGGCCTTCGATCGGATGATTCCATGAGTGTTCCACTTCAACTTCATTTTCACATTCACAGATTGTACTGTCGTACTTTGAGAGCCATTGTCATTATTGGTGGTTCCTCTTGTTCTTGTTAACAGTCTGCATCATTGGCTGGTAATCAGGTGGCTTTCTAGCATGTTTGACTTCGACACATTCATTCGCATGTTAGAATTTTTACTTTGATTGGGTTAGGGATGGAGCACAAGACCCTGAGTTTTGTTTGATATGACTCAAGCTGTATGAAGTTATCTATTATTCGTGATTGTACACATGTTTCTTCTATATAGATGGTTGTGACCATACCATGGGAATTTATATTTATGATGATGATGATCCTTCTATATCAGGTGGTTGTGTACATACCTTGGATCTTAGACTTAGAGATGATCCTTTTCATTTGGATGGTTGTGCCCATGCAGTGGATATTTTCACATAGTCCTTTCTATCCGGATAGCTACATCCATACCGTGGATTCATGTTTTGATATCATATATGTATATGTATATGCATCCTTGATTTGTAGGTCTCCTTAAAGTGTTTGTTACCATCCTTACAAAATCTCATAAAGAATCTCAACCATCACTCCCTGTTCTGCCTTCATGCTTTAGGGGAAATATGTTACAAAGTATTTTGTCATGCATCTTGCACTTCCCTGTGTCATACCATGAAGTGCCCAAAACTTGGCAATAATGTAGTGTACCCATCCTGATATGAAGTTAAAATCCTCCCTGAAACACTGATGGAAGCATGCCTTGAGCCTTCCTTGAAGAAGCAAGCTCTAAAACCCTAATTTCAAGACCAACGTGACTATGACACTGACAACTAGTGATGATGATAAGTTGCACTATACTAGCCTTGCACTGCTAGCACACTTTTTACTTGGTTACTCATGTTGATCTCTAAAAAGTGAGTTTTCCCAAAGAGGACAAGAAGCTTCATGATCTAGAGGCTTCCAGAACGACGAGATGGAGGTTGTTCGGTGTGGATGTGGTCGAATTCTCCCAATATTGCCCTTTGATCTTATCCCTATGAGCTACCTCCTTGAGATGAGGGCCTTCCCCTATCTTTGGAGAGATTCTAACTCCCTTTCCCTCTTATACATTCATCCTCTCCCATTCCCAAATGGTTGGTCTCTGATTATTCGCATCCTTATGCTAAGATAGTACCGACATGCTACTCATTTGGCTTGGAGAAGGAATGTTTGGAGAGCTTGAGCTTGGACTTGGAGATTCACTCAAGGAGAGATGATTGAAATCAAGGCTTGGTTGTATTCTTCCTCCTTTATTTCATTAATATATACAACTACTAGTTCAATTTCCATAAATGTTTGTGTTAATGAATCATTTATCTTAATTCTCCTTGATTTGTTAAGTAGATTACTTTCGATTATGCTTGTTGCACTTGTATGCTTTGTTGTGTCTTTGATCTCTTGTGCATGTACCCAAACGCTGTGAGAAATAGAGTGGAGCCTAAGGAGCAAGCGATTTGAGATCTTCAACAAAGGAGTGTGTTATAGCATCAGAACGAGGTAGGCCATCTTCCTCTTCTCTCATTTCGATTGTAATTTAGGAAAGTGTCTTGCATATTGTCACGTAGGTTGCTAGTCCCACTCATTGGTGCTAGAGGGATCATGTCTGTCCACAGAGAGGATTCACCTAGACAAAAGTACCACAAGAGGAGGACTTATAAGACTCTTCTAATTTTCCTAATCAACATTTAGAGAAGATCCAATAATCATGGAAAACATCCAATGCGGAGCAACCACTTGAGCCATAAATTGAAGAATTTTTAGCATGTTTGTTCCCAAATTCTTTGTGAATTTCAGGATGTGATGATCAAATTTCTAAAGAAATTCATGGCATGATAGTCAAGGAGAGGCAAGGAGATAGAGGATGCATCAAAACCTGGTTCCAAACTTTCGTCCAACAACAATATCACTCCATCCTTTGACAATTCTTGGTATCATCTCTACAAGAGAACCTACCCTCTCATGTTTGGGAAACCATTGAGGTACATATTTCATGTTTTGATATGAGTATGCTTCTAGATCTGTTACACACATGGATTCATTGGAAATACTCCTACACTTGAAAAAATATCTCATTTCTCAAGTAGGGTAGGATGGTAGAACAATAAAATGCAATAAATGTTGCATGTAGTTATTGAATTAGCTTAAAGTATAGTGCAACAACATTTTGATGTTTTTCTTTAATAAGCTAGGACTGCCAAATGCTGGAAAAGCAACTAGAGGGAGATCTTTGTTCTTATAGTATCATAAGTGAAAGTTTGCAGACAATTTATAGCCAACAAACATCTCAAAGGTAGTAGTAGACCTTGCTAGCAACAATATTTTTTGTGTTATGGCCTCCAAGCAGTTCAAAAGTATGTTGTGATTCAAATTTTCTTGCACATGCCCAGATCTAGCATTTATATATGTAAGTATCGACTCCAAAAAAATAAGGTGACTAGAGGTAAAGGTTTTTCTGATATTTTTAATTTATTTAAAGATAAAGGAAGTTTACTATAATAAAAAAAAACAGTTTAAGATTGTTATTTTCTATTATTATACTGTCTATCACGACATCAGAAATTTGTAGATATAGTCCTTGCATTACCCAACCTATCTTATAAACCCATCATTTCCCACTACTACTTCCATTCCTTACATGGCTCCAATTGTTGCACCATTACTTTAGTTTTCTTTTCCCATGGATTCCACACAACTACATCAACAAGACCGTCCTTGTTCAAAACAAATGTCCTCTTCTTCTCATGTCTAATGATCAAACATTAAAGTGGCTCAAGGAACCATTGATGGATATGGTTGGCCCGATTTATCTATTCTTAGGAGTTCTCTTGCAATGATTAAACTTTCAAGGGTAGATATTAGAAGTTTTAAATTTATGATGGTGCATACTTGCTTGGTGATGCTTACAATTTCAATGCGTGGAAGTGAGGATAAAAACAAATTCCTACAAGATTTAGCTCGACTTGATATTATGGCATGTTGGGTTTTGAATGAACCAAACTATGGTAGGGATGCAATATCTTTGAACAAAACAACAACAAAGGTGAAGGTGGTTGGAATTTAGATGGCCAAAAACGATGGATTGGGAACAATACCTTTGCAAACATACTTATATTTTTTTTCTAGGAATACAACCACAGATCAAATCAATAGGTTTATTGTTAGAAAGGGTGCTCCTAGGCCAAGGCATGTTCAAAATGGGGACATTATGTTGGAAGGTTTTTTTTTTGTTGACAAAGATATATTTCTAGATTTCAATTCCATTCAAGATACAAACATGGTTCTTGTTGTTCCATAGCATTTCTTGGCTTTGTCAAATGCATTGAACCATAGAATAATTGGGCAGATAAATATTTGCATTTAATCTATTATATAATTTGATTGTAGGTGGGAAATTGCTATAAATCTACAGATTAGGATTTCTTAGCAATTCTAGAAATTGCACTCTGAAGGTTAAAATTTAATTTTGTAGATTTTGGCCACATAGAAAATCTTGTAAAATTTTTTTATATCTAAAGGTCTCCTGAATCTGAAAATTTATATGGAGACTTGCTCATAGAGGATTGAAAGCTTGGGCTCCTTCTCTTACTGGAGGTCTAATGCCTTCAAAGTTGGAATATGGAACTGGCACTTTTCAATAGAGAAGAACATGTATCTACATATTTTTCTTTTGCCAAATCCTGGTCACATTTATATAGAACAACCATCAATTGCAACATTTGTGCTTTTCATATTCAATGTAGGAGTAAGTAGATGACCTTGGATATCGCCAGTCTATGATAAATTTCTCCTCATCAGTGAGGGTTTTGTGTGGCCTATCAATTCTAGCTTTCATGGATTGTTTATAATTGATGTGGAGTTTTTGGACCAGAAAATTGCTACAATGAATGATGGAGAAGTTGGTTGAATATGGAAATGAAGGATCAATGCAATGTCAATCAATTAAGGGTGCATTAAAACTCCTTTCTCGTATGCCATTTGATGGTATTCACACAAATGAAATTATTAATGTTGCTAATTGTACTCTTAGAGATCATCGGGTTGTTTTGGCAGCACAATCCCTCGTTTTTTAGAATATGTTCTTGCATGATGTCAAAGAGAAAGAATCATAGACGATTAATATTGGAGACATATTTTTGGAAGCTTGCATGGACCTTATAATCTACATATATGGAGGTATTAAACATGATGACTTTTGGAACCATAGGATAGATTTATTGAGTTTTGCTGATAAATATGACATTGGATGCTTGAAATAATTCTATGAAGAAAGCCTTTTGGAGGATGTTCTTTATTCTAGAGTACGTACAACAAGAGCTGTAAGAATACAATTCATTCCACTTGGTGTCATGGGAAACAAATGGTGAATTTGTCTACCCTTGATCCCAACAGGTATTACTTTCAGCCTCATGGAGATATTCAAATATCTATACATCAATGCCAATTATTTCACAATCACCAAGCCCTGATAATACTCTTTAATTGAATCCAAGAACATGAAGTAGGTTTTACTTCCTTGAATATTTACTAAAACAAAAAATGCATCAATGGCATATATCAAATCCATTAATATGATAATACTAATGGCCTTTCATTCCTTGGGATTCTTCGAATAGAACAAGTGGTGGGATAAAAACTGAACTATAAAATGGATTATCAACATTGTGCACAATCCTATGCCAAGTCATGTCAACGTTCTCCAGTCTATATACATTATATCCATCTTTTCTCAACTCCTAGTTTTCTTCCTTCGAAACTTAAGACTCTAGAGCAGTAAAATAGTCCCAAAGTGTAAATTATTCAAGATTTGTTGATGACACTTGTGCCATATGGTTGCATGGGCCTGATAAGTTAGATCTTTTTTATAGCATCTTAATAATCAATATAACTCCATAAATTTTACCATGGAGCAAGAAATTGATGGTTTCCTTCCTTTCCTTGATGTCCTCATTTCAAGGAAAGTTGATGGCTCTTTCTCCCATTAGGTGTATGGAAAGAAAACTCATACTGAGCAATATCTTCATGCCGATTCCCATCATTTTCCTACTCAGAAGATAGGTGTTCTCAACATGTTAGCCAATCGTGCACTAAGGATTTTTTACGATGAACAAATTTCTAAAGAAAAATCCCATCTCATTAATGTTTTTGTTAATAATGGATATAGTAAGCAGCAGGGTCTTAAAGCTTTCCTCAAAGCTAGTAAAGGTCCTAAGATTAAGAAAGACCCCATTGATCGTAATTCAGGTGTTCACCTCCCCTCCATCCAAGGGACGCCATATGAGATTGCAAGAATCCTGAAGAAGCATAATGTTCCCTCAACCTTTAGGCCCCTCAATACCATTAGAAGTTCCTTAAAATATGTTAAAGACCATGTGAACCCTATGGATATGAAAGGTGTTTATGTCATCCCATGTTCTTGTGGAACCTCGTACATTGGGATACTAGTCAATCTATTAATCAGAGGATTAAGGAACATACCACTGATATCAAACACAGAAGGACCCACTCTTCATCTTTGGTGAAACATTCAGAAAAGACCAAGCATCATATATGCATTGAGGAGGCTAAGGTTATTGTGAAGTTTTCTCGTTTTCATCACTGTAAGTTTGAGTTAGCCATTGAAATTGAGAGGAGGTCCAATAATCTTAATAGGGACGACAAATGGAGAATTAGTAGTTGTCGGATTCCTGCCCTTTCTTACTTTTTTCTCCTTCTTTGTCTGGGCTTTTTGTCTAGTTTCCTGTTTTTATCCTTATTTGTGTTTTCTTTTGACTTCCTCCCATACGATTTATTAATACTCCTTTGTTTTCTTTCTTCCTCTTTATTTTATTTTTAATCTTGATTCATTGTTAGGGGTTAATGTGAGTAATTTGTTTCCATTGTTTTAATAACTTCCCCTAGCCTTGTTTATAAATTTGTTTTTAATCCCCCCCCCACACACACACGCACGCACACACACACACACATTTCTTTCTCATAGTTAAGTCATAAGTCCTAATTTTATTCTTTAATTTATAATTTGTTATATATATACTTATCCATTTAATTTATAACTAGAAGATTACATTCTCATCTTTAATCCTTTATAATTAGGTAGAAAATAAATGTCCATAGTTTTTTATCCTTTATTATTATATTAAATAAATATTTATTATTATTATTATTTATTATTAATCTAAAAAATTATATTATTCCTCCTTCGTCTCATGAAGTTATATTTTCTAGTATTTCTCATCGGAATATTGTTTATTATATTATCATTCCCTTCTTTAAATCATGAATCTGATATAACCCTTTATATATTTATGAATATCTTATTCCCAGTCAAATCTCAAGTGAATTTTATGATATTATTTTATATATGTTTTAAATTATTTATTTATAAAAAATAATTATTTAAATTAATTAGTTTAAAATTAAATAAAAAAATTCTCTTTTCCTCTCCAAGTCAAATATAGTCATTTCCTTATATCCGTTAGTATGACTTGTCTTCCTATTTAACCTGCTGCCTTGATCTGATTCTTCATCTTGTCCTGAAGATGAACCATACTGGATGGTTTGAAACATGTCGACCAAAACCTTCCAATGTGATTTCTTTTGAAAATGTTTTTAATATTCAAGATATGGATCATAGAAGCTTGAATTTGAATATTCAAGCTATCATTTAATGCTAGAAACCTCATAAGATACCAAATCCATATGTTTGCATTGAAATTATAACAAAAACTACTTATAAGCCTGTTTCAGTGGTGTACATTGACCTTCCACACTAAAACAGTTAGTCCAAGGTGATTGGTGACAATGGGAGAAATGGTTAATGTTATAGGCTTGATGATGTTGATGGCGAGAGAAGCAAAAGGAAAAAATGGATTCATTTGTTTGAAGGGGTCATCGTTGTAATTTTTTGTGCAACTATTAGTGAGTATGATTAGATATACTATTTGAGGGATAAACCCATACTTGGTAAAGGTGCATGATTGTGGTTGATGATTTACAAGGAGGAAGATACAATGGTGTATCCACAACAATGTGGAAGAGCATCATTTTTAAGCAATCCAGTACCTATTCAAAGTAGGTACTGGAAGGCTATAGCTACATCTTTTCTTTTAAAAAAATTATAGAGCAGAGATGAAGAAATACCAAAACTTTTTTGTCAAGAGAAGAAGTATGAAAAAGGTGACCTGGAAAAGATAATTAATACTCATTATGGTCCTAAAAGATAGGATACTATTGATTCACCTCCTACCTGTGAATTAGTTAATCTAGATGATTCTTGGTATAAGAGAATGGAAATATGCACTATGTGAATGCCTAAAGTAAATGATGCTAGTGAAGTGGTTGGAGGAATTTTGGAAAAGTTCCCAAAGCACCTTAATGTTCTTCCTCCTAAATTTATCAGTGGTTCATTATCAGTTGCCACAACTAAGTCATATAATTCTGATACACTATTGTGGAAGAAGCACATGAAGGCCTACAAAAGAATCAACAAATATATTGGAGCGATTAGACATCATAATGTTATGGACATGAATGTAGGTCTTGGTGGATTCACAACAACACGTACACCAAAAAAATATTGGGTTATGAATGTTGTCCCAATCATTGCAAAATAAAATACACTTGGTGGGATATATAAAAGAGGCTTTATTGGAATTTATCATGACTGGTTTGAAGATTTATCAACATATCCAAGGACATGATCTAATTAATGCAAATGGAGTCTTCAACATTTACCAAGATAGGTGTAATATAGAAGAGAATATTTTAGAGATGGATTTTATTTTGCATAGTCATACTTCGAGATGATACTAATGTTTTGAGCAGGGTGAAAAAGGTGTTAGGTGGTATTATATGGGATAGTAAGCTAGTGGATCATGAAGATGAACATCTTATTCTTGAAAAAATATTAATAGTAGTGAAAACAGATTGGGTGGTTTATGGGAACTAGATTTCAGACTCTTGAGAAAAAGTAATGAGAAAAGTATGATAACAATGTTGTATGATATTCCATCAAGGTCAACCACATCCTCTGTTACACAAGAAGAAAATCCTAATGAAGTTAGAACATTGGATGTATGTGGCAGTGGTACATAAGAATCATACATTAATAATCAAATATTGGCAAATTTATGTAAGGATGCTAATCAATGTTATGAACATTCTCAGAGTGCTGGTAAAATCAAGTAATAAGGAGCATAAGCATGTTTTGAGGAAGCATAATGATTATGAAGATGACCATTCTGTTAAAGAGCATTCTAATGATGGAATTATAATTATAGCTTTTGAAAGCTTGGACTGCAATGAATATGTTTCTGAGTGGAGTGATGATCTTGAACCATATGGGGACAAATTTTCCATGGATTATGATGATCAAGAATTTGATTGCCAATATTTTGAATACTTTGAATATAGTGAATATTCTGAAATTGGATCACATGATGAATAAGGAGAATCTACTAGGATTAGAAAAGAGTGTGAAATGATGGTTGGTGAAGAGGATGATCAGGGTGTAGAGAAACTAAGGTTCAGAAGAGGGCAGGAACTCTCTGTCTAAGAGAAAGATTGGGCTTTCATGAAGAGAAGATTTAGAAGAGGAAGAAATATGGAATGGTATGTTTCAAATCCACATATAGAGAATGTTGTTCTAAGGCACCCATATGGATAAGGAAGGAAGGTATTATAAGAGTTTATGTTGAATCATGTTATAGAAGAAACAATGAATAAGTTAGGTTCTACAGTAAGCATATGGAATTACTTCAGTAATCGGTGGATCTATTTGCACGAGAAAAGATGGCAGGACATAGATTTGTATTGTGGGTTTGATAAATTTCCTACTCCATTTGGCATGAGGTCATGCCAACCTTTAGGTAGTGGGGAGATGTTGGATAGAAAAATTAATGTATTTTACATTGTTAGTTGGTTCCTTCCATACTTATGTTCTTAACAAGATTAATGAGTAAAATGTTATTAATATTTGTAATTTCCTTTGTTTTTAATGATTTAGGAAGAATTTAGATTAATCTTGCTAATTTCATATGTTCTTATTTTAGTTAAATTCACTATCAATAGTGATCTTCCCACGTGATTTCTAAGCTGATGGAGATGAATTTAGAAAATATAAGACATGGGTTTTGTTAAAAATAGCCCCAATATGTTTTTTTCTTATTATTTCATGCCCAGATCGCATGTGTGGAAATTCAACTAAGGAACAATATGTAGGAATTTACAGGGTAAGTTCTAGAAAAATAGTCAACTTCTACCTCAAATTACATGTAAATCAAGAAAATCTCAAAATGATGGAACATGTTTTTTTGCAGAATACACCCATTTACCTAACTCACAGGAAGTTTTCCAAAATATTGAAGGATCTGAGAGATATGCATGTTTTTCTAATCCGGGTTTGCCCTGATTTATATTTGTAGCCCTCTTCTTCAATGTTCTAGACAAACAAGTGTGCCCAACTAGCAAAGGAGACTAAATCAACTTATTATCAACATTTTTATACTATGCGAAATCAATTTTAATACGATCTTGGGTTAATTCTGCAACCAAGATCCATTAAACTTGAAAAAACAAATATCTTGTAAACCAATTATGCCTAGATATTGCTTATTTGAAGGAAGCATTTTTTATTCACTCGAGTGCTATGATCTATGTATATATAACCATAGAAGAGAGGAGAAGTTTGGAAATGAAATTGCACAAGGGATTATTGTAAGAGGAAGTGGAATCCATGCTGGGATATTTGTAATCTCCCATTTTCACCCCATAATATTCAATTGGTGATATTCTCTCTGTAGCTTGAATTACTCACTTAGTTTGTAAGATTTCTCACAACGTGTGCTAGGTTTGGTAGGGCTCCCATCCTCTAACATGTGTTGTGTTATTTTCAATTGTACTTAATTATCTAGTTCAACTATAGATCTAAATTTCATTGTATTGATTTGCTTTTTAATGAATTCATCCTCTACAGAGGAAATCCCCCCCACTAAAGGTCATTGGGTGAGGCAATACTCTCTCTTGAATCACAGAAATAATTAGATTTGATCTTAGTGAAAGAATGTGATTGGCACTATAAGAGTAGCCTTGTCATCAACCTAGTGTATAATACATCTCTATGGAATTTACAACAAATTGTTTTCCTTCCTTTCATTCTTTCCTTAGTGTTCATTTCCCGTAATTTGTGTTTAAGAAGAGTTTACTAGAATTAGTTGTCAGCATATGATAGCATAGGCTATGATCCTGCATTTCCTGTGCTTTAATATTGAAGCTTACAAGCCCTCGAGCTGATGATTTAATGTCTGGGAATTTATGCATATAATTTACCCAACACCTCTTTTTGTAAAGGATGTAATGATATTTCGTATAGGCTTGGTTAAGGAGATCAATAAGCTCAAAAAAATTTGGACCTACATTGCAATAAATTGGTATTGAAGTCAATTTCCATAAATAATTCAATATTTTTAATTGATTGGAGGATGAAGTGGAAAGGGATATTTCTCAATTAATTCTTCACTATTATGCGCCTTTAGATAAAAGGATCAAATCCTTCATATTTCATCTAAATCCAAATGACTACAAGTTCATTAACTAGATGTGTCTATATAAAAAAATTGAAGACATAGTTATGTATTGGTGCTATAGGTGGTTATCTTGAGGTGGCAAGTTGGTGTTGGTAAGATTAGCCTATAAAAGTATTCCTATCTATTGGATGTATTTAAAACATTCCAAAAAACATATTGGAAAATATTATAAAGAAATACTTTATCGCCTTATTGACAAGGGAGAGGGAAAATGATAGGCTCGTTTAGTTAAATGGAATATAATTACTACAAGGAAGGCCAATGATGAATTGTAGCTCAAGAACATCCATATGTTTGGGAAGGCTCTAGCAATTAAGAGCTTTCGAAGGTTGTTCCATAATGAGGGGTTGTTGGGAAGAGTAATGAAGGTTAAATAATTCTATTTTGAACCCGTTGAGGACTATATTGAAAGAGAAAGAAAGACATTTGGTGGTGTGCTATGAAAGCATCAATAAGAGTCTTTGATTTGATTGCCAAGTAGCTATCATGGAAAGTCTGTAGAGGGAATCAAGCAAGAATTGGGGAAAACCCCTTGGTGGGTTAGTATACAGATTATAGGTTTTTTTAAACATATTCTAGCATCCCTTCATAATCAAAATATTTTTAAGCTAGTTGATGCAAGTGTTCTAGACATGAATTTGCGTGGAGCCAAGGATGGAAATCTAGAATCTAGCTAAATCTACAATCAACGCAAGCTATATAATGGAAACAATTGATTCATAGTTTGAAACATAATTCCCTAAAAATAAAGAATGATGAAGATGAATTAAAATCGATAAAGAATGAAAATTTAGGGGTTTATATAGCTAACTTAGGATATGAAACAAAAAAGAGGAGGAAGATGTAGGCGTTAAGAAATGGTTGTGGGAAAAAAAATATAAGTTAGGATGCCTTCTCAAAACTACAATATTCCTTTGGCTAGAAATGCCTATTAAAATCCTTACCTAAGATAATGATCTCAAAAGAAATTTGCATGGGCCAACTTGGTGCATTAAGTGTAAGAAACATGGAGATAGTGTAAATCATTTATTTGTGTATTGTCTTTATGAAAAATAGGTAGGGAATGAAGTAGTAAAACTAATATGTGTATGCGTAAAAAGGAGAGGGGACACTCTGGAGTTATACTTTTAAAGATGGTATAAAGACAAGTCAATAGTATATCATAAGGTACTTCCTTGCTATGTGTGTTGGGGACTGTGGTTAGTAAGAAACTCCATGAGATTTCAAAAAAATGACATTCCTTCTATAGAGTTCATCCAACAAATCAATTTTTCTTATGAAGGTTCTCATAAACTAGTAGAAGTGAAAACAACAATGATCCTTAAAGGAAAATGAATATTCCAAATATGCGGTGTTGGGTTTACTCGATGGATCTTGTTAAGGTATGCTGGATAATTGTGGAGTAGGTGGAATACCATTCAAATATGAAAATATATTTACAAATTTCAAAGTTGTAGTAGGAAAAGTGACCAATAACATATTAGAGATATATTCCTTATGCTTTCTCTTGAATTTTTCTTTGGATTCAAGGATAAGAAGACTCCAAGTAAAGGGGGATATAAAGTGATATATCCAAGGTAAAGAACGTGGAACTTAATCCAATCATGAATAAGGTTAAGGAATGAATTTATAATTTTTCTTGAGCTTTCATTCACTCATGTACACGTGGAATTTAATGAAAAATATCATAACTTGTCTAAAGAAGCCTTTTATTTGCAAGGAGTTCTAGAAGCTCCAGAATTCAAGGGGGAGGGTGTCTCCCTAAGCATGTATACTTTGTTTTTTGATAAAATGTTAATGAAAACCTCTATGATAGGGGAAAAAATGTTGGAGATAAAGCATATTAAGGAAAGGGCATTTTTTTGAATTTTTGAAATGGTGTATAGCTTAATGGGGGGTTGTCATAGCTCAAAAAATTGTATTTAAGTATTTTATCTAGGTTCATAGTGATAGGAGGTTGCAAGCATTGGGAACTTTAAGAGAGGTTTTGTAGACCAACCAATTTTATATTATGATTTCTTTCTCAAAAAATATCAAATATAGAGTTTTTTTTCTTTGAGAATATATGTATTTTTTTCATTGAACCTGGAAATACTCTCAAGGAGACATCATAAATTATAGGAAGAGGGACATTCCCAACTAATCCATGAAGGATAAGATATTATCAATTGACATAAAAGTGATGATTACAACAAATAAATGATTTTTTTTTTATATAGCATTAAATGGGTGGCACACAATGAATAGTCATGCCCCTAAGGAATAATGCCTATTAATATATTAATTATCTAGGGAGTGATAACAAATACATATATCATTTTTAGCCTTGACGATTAGCTCAATTGGTCGAGTAACCATCGCTAAAGCACCTTGCTAATGGGAGGTCACACGGTCAATTCTCCTTGATGCCCTCGAGGTTAGGTTTTGTTAATTAGCTGACGGGATGTGATCCCTTCGGGTAGATTTGCTTGGATATTTTATTATAAGAAAAAAGAAAAATAAATACATATATCATTTTTACTAGGAATTAATATACATTGAATATATATTTAGGCATGCTACAAGTCAACCCCCATGAAATGTTGTGTATTTTAAGTAGTAACCAAAACAAATGTTAAGAGTTCAATTTATACCATGAATTAAGAAGAGATTGTATTTTTTATTTGTTAAATGAAAGTGTCTATTCACCAATAATATTTCTAATTCTAGTGCCACAGAAACTTAAAAGCTAGATGTCATAATATAAACAAGGAAGAGGCAAGAGGATTCTTTGATGGATCGAGTCAAGGTAGTTAGGGTACCTATAGTGCTATATGTGCTCTTCACTTTTCATAATCTCATTTAATCAAGATGAAGGAAACCCTTAGGGCCAACTTTAAGAACTATGTTGATCTAATGGCCTTGATATTGTGAAATAGGGGAAAACGAGTTAGATCATACATATTTTGGTAGTTTCGAATTTGGTGATCCAATGGATGAAAGGAATTTGTCGACTTTTGAATATTCAAATAAAAAATATGGGTGATCAACTCAAATTGATAGCAAGTAGGTTCAAGGCAATTTGATTCAATCATGTCTATAGAGAATAAAGCACAAAGGTGATCAATTTTTTTAAATAAGGACATCAAGTGGTTGAAGGTGAGGTGTTGCCTAAGGAAATTCATGAAGGGGTTTCATCCCTTTTTGAAGAAGTTTATTTTTGTCGTAGATCTATGCTCCCTCTTTAATTTTCTTTTTTAATTTACTGAAGTGTTAAGTTTTCACAAATCTTTAGTTTTTGCTATTATATAGTGGAAAAACATCACATAAAACCTTGATTATCATATCATGATTAAACTTTTAATCACAATAGGTTCATGCTTATTATTCTCCATATGGAGATGGATGTTTTGGTCCTGTATTATGGAGAGATTGAAATAATACTTTTTTTTTCAATTGTAAGTAGGGAATTAGTATTGAACATAATCTACAAAATCATTGTGAGTACATAAAAAACTTCTATCTCTCCAAAATTCTAAGGCAAGTGGGTCTAACTTAGATATTGCCAACCAACCTAAGAAGAATGTAGTTGACTTAGTTTCCAAATACTTAAAAGACCTACATTCCAACATTTCTAACATGAATATATTCTTGTGATTTGGTTATACAACAATAAATAAAAGCAACACATGATTAGTTTGGTTTTTAGATGTGACTTCTTATCTCCATTGGTTCAGATTCTATTGGAGTTTTCTTCCTCTTATTCCCTACTTTTGTCTAAACTTTTTTTAAAGTAGGTGGAGTGCTTGCTAGTTCATTAAGACCTAGAGTGTCCTGTTGTTATCTGCAAAAGGTACTTGTTACACACATGTTCATCTATTTGACATATATTGACAGGATATGGAGAAAGGATCACCTTTGGTTCTTTCTATATTCGCTTGGGGATCTTTGTGTGGTAAGAAGAACTCCTACTGACCGCCTCTAAGACGATTCCTGCACAAAAGAATGAAGAAAACCAATCACATCATATACTTTTGACAATTAATGTAAGAATCTGTAACAAACATGTATAAATGTGTAACTTATCTACTCAACACAACAAGCATCAGAATGGAAAAATAAATGCACAATATCATTGACACTTCGAGTAGTGGAACACAACCGCATTCCTATATTCAGAAGAGTTATTACAACAACCCTGCTGCATTAGCCTTGCTTATCCCTTCTTCCTCTCTCTCTCTGCTTCTTTCAGCTAGCTCCTTCAAGAATATGACAATATCACAACAACACCATGTACTATCCTTCTAAATGCTCTAACCCTTGTGCAATGGCCCTCTCGTTGCTTATATAACAATTGATTTAGGGTTGCCCAACTCCACCTGTAGTTAATTTGGGTAAAAACCATGAACCTACCTCATTTACCAGTTTTTTCCCATTTGCTGCTGTTTCCGGAATATAATTTCTCAAAATATCTTGATTTTTGGAGTTTCCCTGCTTTTTTTACGCAAATTTAGGGAAATAATATCTAGATATTTTAAGGCAAATTCGTTGGCATAACCACTTGGGCATCACTAAATTTCACTAACACTTCCCCTAGTCTAACAACAAGAGTTAGCAGGTTGACTAACGCTCCTTTATACTTGTAAACAAGCTTTATAAAGCAGGTTATTAGTGTATAGAGAGCGTTAGTGTGGATTCTAGGCCTGCAACTGTGGTAATTCTTTCAATCATCTTGTCTTTCTCCTCTGAGTTGATTAGGAGGTCAATTTGTCCTATAACAGATGCCCCCTAAAGTATGAGATTAGAGGCAGTGACGATGGCGAAAATACTTTATGAAAACATTGTAGTTTCCTGTCAAAATCTTTGTAGAGAGAGAGAGAGAAGTTTATGGCGATAAGGAAAACCTAATACAACAAAAGTACATATATATGAACTGCTAAAATCATGTCCTGAGTCGAGCATTCTGTTATCGGGAAATCTAGTGTCCATTCAGAGCTACTAGTCCCACTAAGACGGGTAGCTATCCTAGAAACAAGCAAACTAAAGTCACTTGTGTTTTCCTTTATGAGAAGTAGATGAGAGAGAAGAAGAGAGTACCAACCTCAGTTTTTCGCTTGCTCCTTGCTTGTTTCCTCTCCCCTTTGAAAAATCTTTGCCGCTTCTCCCTTGCTTACCCCGCTTCAAAGAGCACCTATAAAGTCAAAGCAGCATAATACCATCAAAGCACTGAGATCTACAATCATAAACAATATAGGACCAAATATATATTGACCACACAAATGCATATATCAACTCAAACATACAAGAATGTGGAGGAAAACTCAAATAGCTTTATTGA
>APFE030008128.1:9781-33996 GCA_000404065.3 Pinus taeda | reverse complement strand
CAACGTGGCCCCTTCAGGCAATTTATTAATCAAAGAATGAAAATTTACATAAGCTTTCTCTCATAGACGGATTACCCGAACAATGACCCTCCATGCGCTTTAAATAGAACTCATGGACCAATCGGGTGTCAAGCCACGGATCAAGTGTCGATAACACCGAGGAGAGAACGAACCGTCGGATCACTACATATCGTGACCGTCGGATTGTAAGTTACAAAATGTACAACGGTAAAGAAACACACTTTACCTAACTCTATACTAGACCAAGTTGAACTTAACTATTTCCTATGTGTCGGAATATCCTAACACAATAGTTCAACCCAATTAGAAAAGAGTTCTAGAAAAATAGTCAACTTCTACCTCAATTTTCATGTAAATGAAGGAAAATCTCAAAATGATGGAACATGTTTTTTTGCAGAATACACCCATTTACCTAACTCACAGGAAGTTTTCCAAAATATTGAAGGATCTGAGAGATATGCATGTTTTTCTAATCCGGGTTTGCCCTGATTTATATTTGTAGCCCTCTTCTTCAATGTTCTAGACAAACAAGTGTGCCCAACTAGCAAAGGAGACTAAATCAACTTATTATCAACATTTTTATACTATGCGAAATCAATTTTAATACGATCTTGGGTTAATTCTGCAACCAAGATCCATTAAACTTGAAAAAACAAATATCTTGTAAACCAATTATGCCTAGATATTGCTTATTTGAAGGAAGCATTTTTTATTCACTCGAGTGCTATGATCTATGTATATATAACCATAGAAGAGAGGAGAAGTTTGGAAATGAAATTGCACAAGGGATTATTGTAAGAGGAAGTGGAATCCATGCTGGGATATTTGTAATCTCCCATTTTCACCCCATAATATTCAATTGGTGATATTCTCTCTGTAGCTTGAATTACTCACTTAGTTTGTAAGATTTCTCACAACGTGTGCTAGGTTTGGTAGGGCTCCCATCCTCTAACATGTGTTGTGTTATTTTCAATTGTACTTAATTATCTAGTTCAACTATAGATCTAAATTTCATTGTATTGATTTGCTTTTTAATGAATTCATCCTCTACAGAGGAAATCCCCCCCACTAAAGGTCATTGGGTGAGGCAATACTCTCTCTTGAATCACAGAAATAATTAGATTTGATCTTAGTGAAAGAATGTGATTGGCACTATAAGAGTAGCCTTGTCATCAACCTAGTGTATAATACATCTCTATGGAATTTACAACAAATTGTTTTCCTTCCTTTCATTCTTTCCTTAGTGTTCATTTCCCGTAATTTGTGTTTAAGAAGAGTTTACTAGAATTAGTTGTCAGCATATGATAGCATAGGCTATGATCCTGCATTTCCTGTGCTTTAATATTGAAGCTTACAAGCCCTCGAGCTGATGATTTAATGTCTGGGAATTTATGCATATAATTTACCCAACACCTCTTTTTGTAAAGGATGTAATGATATTTCGTATAGGCTTGGTTAAGGAGATCAATAAGCTCAAAAAAATTTGGACCTACATTGCAATAAATTGGTATTGAAGTCAATTTCCATAAATAATTCAATATTTTTAATTGATTGGAGGATGAAGTGGAAAGGGATATTTCTCAATTAATTCTTCACTATTATGCGCCTTTAGATAAAAGGATCAAATCCTTCATATTTCATCTAAATCCAAATGACTACAAGTTCATTAACTAGATGTGTCTATATAAAAAAATTGAAGACATAGTTATGTATTGGTGCTATAGGTGGTTATCTTGAGGTGGCAAGTTGGTGTTGGTAAGATTAGCCTATAAAAGTATTCCTATCTATTGGATGTATTTAAAACATTCCAAAAAACATATTGGAAAATATTATAAAGAAATACTTTATCGCCTTATTGACAAGGGAGAGGGAAAATGATAGGCTCGTTTAGTTAAATGGAATATAATTACTACAAGGAAGGCCAATGATGAATTGTAGCTCAAGAACATCCATATGTTTGGGAAGGCTCTAGCAATTAAGAGCTTTCGAAGGTTGTTCCATAATGAGGGGTTGTTGGGAAGAGTAATGAAGGTTAAATAATTCTATTTTGAACCCGTTGAGGACTATATTGAAAGAGAAAGAAAGACATTTGGTGGTGTGCTATGAAAGCATCAATAAGAGTCTTTGATTTGATTGCCAAGTAGCTATCATGGAAAGTCTGTAGAGGGAATCAAGCAAGAATTGGGGAAAACCCCTTGGTGGGTTAGTATACAGATTATAGGTTTTTTTAAACATATTCTAGCATCCCTTCATAATCAAAATATTTTTAAGCTAGTTGATGCAAGTGTTCTAGACATGAATTTGCGTGGAGCCAAGGATGGAAATCTAGAATCTAGCTAAATCTACAATCAACGCAAGCTATATAATGGAAACAATTGATTCATAGTTTGAAACATAATTCCCTAAAAATAAAGAATGATGAAGATGAATTAAAATCGATAAAGAATGAAAATTTAGGGGTTTATATAGCTAACTTAGGATATGAAACAAAAAAGAGGAGGAAGATGTAGGCGTTAAGAAATGGTTGTGGGAAAAAAAATATAAGTTAGGATGCCTTCTCAAAACTACAATATTCCTTTGGCTAGAAATGCCTATTAAAATCCTTACCTAAGATAATGATCTCAAAAGAAATTTGCATGGGCCAACTTGGTGCATTAAGTGTAAGAAACATGGAGATAGTGTAAATCATTTATTTGTGTATTGTCTTTATGAAAAATAGGTAGGGAATGAAGTAGTAAAACTAATATGTGTATGCGTAAAAAGGAGAGGGGACACTCTGGAGTTATACTTTTAAAGATGGTATAAAGACAAGTCAATAGTATATCATAAGGTACTTCCTTGCTATGTGTGTTGGGGACTGTGGTTAGTAAGAAACTCCATGAGATTTCAAAAAAATGACATTCCTTCTATAGAGTTCATCCAACAAATCAATTTTTCTTATGAAGGTTCTCATAAACTAGTAGAAGTGAAAACAACAATGATCCTTAAAGGAAAATGAATATTCCAAATATGCGGTGTTGGGTTTACTCGATGGATCTTGTTAAGGTATGCTGGATAATTGTGGAGTAGGTGGAATACCATTCAAATATGAAAATATATTTACAAATTTCAAAGTTGTAGTAGGAAAAGTGACCAATAACATATTAGAGATATATTCCTTATGCTTTCTCTTGAATTTTTCTTTGGATTCAAGGATAAGAAGACTCCAAGTAAAGGGGGATATAAAGTGATATATCCAAGGTAAAGAACGTGGAACTTAATCCAATCATGAATAAGGTTAAGGAATGAATTTATAATTTTTCTTGAGCTTTCATTCACTCATGTACACGTGGAATTTAATGAAAAATATCATAACTTGTCTAAAGAAGCCTTTTATTTGCAAGGAGTTCTAGAAGCTCCAGAATTCAAGGGGGAGGGTGTCTCCCTAAGCATGTATACTTTGTTTTTTGATAAAATGTTAATGAAAACCTCTATGATAGGGGAAAAAATGTTGGAGATAAAGCATATTAAGGAAAGGGCATTTTTTTGAATTTTTGAAATGGTGTATAGCTTAATGGGGGGTTGTCATAGCTCAAAAAATTGTATTTAAGTATTTTATCTAGGTTCATAGTGATAGGAGGTTGCAAGCATTGGGAACTTTAAGAGAGGTTTTGTAGACCAACCAATTTTATATTATGATTTCTTTCTCAAAAAATATCAAATATAGAGTTTTTTTTCTTTGAGAATATATGTATTTTTTTCATTGAACCTGGAAATACTCTCAAGGAGACATCATAAATTATAGGAAGAGGGACATTCCCAACTAATCCATGAAGGATAAGATATTATCAATTGACATAAAAGTGATGATTACAACAAATAAATGATTTTTTTTTTATATAGCATTAAATGGGTGGCACACAATGAATAGTCATGCCCCTAAGGAATAATGCCTATTAATATATTAATTATCTAGGGAGTGATAACAAATACATATATCATTTTTAGCCTTGACGATTAGCTCAATTGGTCGAGTAACCATCGCTAAAGCACCTTGCTAATGGGAGGTCACACGGTCAATTCTCCTTGATGCCCTCGAGGTTAGGTTTTGTTAATTAGCTGACGGGATGTGATCCCTTCGGGTAGATTTGCTTGGATATTTTATTATAAGAAAAAAGAAAAATAAATACATATATCATTTTTACTAGGAATTAATATACATTGAATATATATTTAGGCATGCTACAAGTCAACCCCCATGAAATGTTGTGTATTTTAAGTAGTAACCAAAACAAATGTTAAGAGTTCAATTTATACCATGAATTAAGAAGAGATTGTATTTTTTATTTGTTAAATGAAAGTGTCTATTCACCAATAATATTTCTAATTCTAGTGCCACAGAAACTTAAAAGCTAGATGTCATAATATAAACAAGGAAGAGGCAAGAGGATTCTTTGATGGATCGAGTCAAGGTAGTTAGGGTACCTATAGTGCTATATGTGCTCTTCACTTTTCATAATCTCATTTAATCAAGATGAAGGAAACCCTTAGGGCCAACTTTAAGAACTATGTTGATCTAATGGCCTTGATATTGTGAAATAGGGGAAAACGAGTTAGATCATACATATTTTGGTAGTTTCGAATTTGGTGATCCAATGGATGAAAGGAATTTGTCGACTTTTGAATATTCAAATAAAAAATATGGGTGATCAACTCAAATTGATAGCAAGTAGGTTCAAGGCAATTTGATTCAATCATGTCTATAGAGAATAAAGCACAAAGGTGATCAATTTTTTTAAATAAGGACATCAAGTGGTTGAAGGTGAGGTGTTGCCTAAGGAAATTCATGAAGGGGTTTCATCCCTTTTTGAAGAAGTTTATTTTTGTCGTAGATCTATGCTCCCTCTTTAATTTTCTTTTTTAATTTACTGAAGTGTTAAGTTTTCACAAATCTTTAGTTTTTGCTATTATATAGTGGAAAAACATCACATAAAACCTTGATTATCATATCATGATTAAACTTTTAATCACAATAGGTTCATGCTTATTATTCTCCATATGGAGATGGATGTTTTGGTCCTGTATTATGGAGAGATTGAAATAATACTTTTTTTTTCAATTGTAAGTAGGGAATTAGTATTGAACATAATCTACAAAATCATTGTGAGTACATAAAAAACTTCTATCTCTCCAAAATTCTAAGGCAAGTGGGTCTAACTTAGATATTGCCAACCAACCTAAGAAGAATGTAGTTGACTTAGTTTCCAAATACTTAAAAGACCTACATTCCAACATTTCTAACATGAATATATTCTTGTGATTTGGTTATACAACAATAAATAAAAGCAACACATGATTAGTTTGGTTTTTAGATGTGACTTCTTATCTCCATTGGTTCAGATTCTATTGGAGTTTTCTTCCTCTTATTCCCTACTTTTGTCTAAACTTTTTTTAAAGTAGGTGGAGTGCTTGCTAGTTCATTAAGACCTAGAGTGTCCTGTTGTTATCTGCAAAAGGTACTTGTTACACACATGTTCATCTATTTGACATATATTGACAGGATATGGAGAAAGGATCACCTTTGGTTCTTTCTATATTCGCTTGGGGATCTTTGTGTGGTAAGAAGAACTCCTACTGACCGCCTCTAAGACGATTCCTGCACAAAAGAATGAAGAAAACCAATCACATCATATACTTTTGACAATTAATGTAAGAATCTGTAACAAACATGTATAAATGTGTAACTTATCTACTCAACACAACAAGCATCAGAATGGAAAAATAAATGCACAATATCATTGACACTTCGAGTAGTGGAACACAACCGCATTCCTATATTCAGAAGAGTTATTACAACAACCCTGCTGCATTAGCCTTGCTTATCCCTTCTTCCTCTCTCTCTCTGCTTCTTTCAGCTAGCTCCTTCAAGAATATGACAATATCACAACAACACCATGTACTATCCTTCTAAATGCTCTAACCCTTGTGCAATGGCCCTCTCGTTGCTTATATAACAATTGATTTAGGGTTGCCCAACTCCACCTGTAGTTAATTTGGGTAAAAACCATGAACCTACCTCATTTACCAGTTTTTTCCCATTTGCTGCTGTTTCCGGAATATAATTTCTCAAAATATCTTGATTTTTGGAGTTTCCCTGCTTTTTTTACGCAAATTTAGGGAAATAATATCTAGATATTTTAAGGCAAATTCGTTGGCATAACCACTTGGGCATCACTAAATTTCACTAACACTTCCCCTAGTCTAACAACAAGAGTTAGCAGGTTGACTAACGCTCCTTTATACTTGTAAACAAGCTTTATAAAGCAGGTTATTAGTGTATAGAGAGCGTTAGTGTGGATTCTAGGCCTGCAACTGTGGTAATTCTTTCAATCATCTTGTCTTTCTCCTCTGAGTTGATTAGGAGGTCAATTTGTCCTATAACAGATGCCCCCTAAAGTATGAGATTAGAGGCAGTGACGATGGCGAAAATACTTTATGAAAACATTGTAGTTTCCTGTCAAAATCTTTGTAGAGAGAGAGAGAGAAGTTTATGGCGATAAGGAAAACCTAATACAACAAAAGTACATATATATGAACTGCTAAAATCATGTCCTGAGTCGAGCATTCTGTTATCGGGAAATCTAGTGTCCATTCAGAGCTACTAGTCCCACTAAGACGGGTAGCTATCCTAGAAACAAGCAAACTAAAGTCACTTGTGTTTTCCTTTATGAGAAGTAGATGAGAGAGAAGAAGAGAGTACCAACCTCAGTTTTTCGCTTGCTCCTTGCTTGTTTCCTCTCCCCTTTGAAAAATCTTTGCCGCTTCTCCCTTGCTTACCCCGCTTCAAAGAGCACCTATAAAGTCAAAGCAGCATAATACCATCAAAGCACTGAGATCTACAATCATAAACAATATAGGACCAAATATATATTGACCACACAAATGCATATATCAACTCAAACATACAAGAATGTGGAGGAAAACTCAAATAGCTTTATTGAATAGAAAAGAGTAGAAGAGAGAGATTACAACCCATTGATCTGACCCAACATCATCCTCCTAGCATGAAAGCCCTTCTTCACCTCATGAAAAGCTTAGATCACCCAACACTATGATGTTCCACAAAGAAACCAACAACACTTACAAAATACAAGATTCTAGCATTTTGATCTCTCAGATGAGGGATCCATATATAGATATTTGCAGAGGTGTGAGTCAGCTCTAGTTTTTTTATTAGTGTCATTCCACTGATAGTTCTTGGTTCCACTTGGAGATTTCATTGATCTCTTACTCATCCTTGGGCAAAAGTGTCATATGAGAAGTTTCTAGAAGATTCCTTGATCATCCACTTAGCAAATTGTCTCTGCCATTTGTCTATTCTCACTCATCACACCCTATAGAAGGAATTTTTAGTATGCATCCACCTCTCGCGTGTAGCAAGTGAGATGCATCGCACCCTGACCATGGAGCAAGTGAGATGGTCCAGTTTTGACTAGTTCTGAGTAGTTTTCAAGGAGAACTTCTGGGAGATGATGTAATCAGCTAACCTTTCTCCTTTATGGTATGAAGCAACACTTTTAGGGACTTAGAAGCCCTTGGTTTATGGACATATGTGATTGGGGTTGCAATGCCCAAATATGTCTATAACACATTCCCATGCTCAATAGCTATGTCAGAGTAACTTTCTCCTCAAAGATATAACCATGCTGGCCGCCAATATGGCACAGGGTGGATCCAGTGTCATAATAGATTATCCTGAAATGGTTGTCTTCAAAGAACAATATCGTAGCTTGGGAGAGGAAACAAGGATGAATGATGCAAGCCTCTACCCAAGGTCTTGATTCCTGCTTCATCGAACATCATAGATCGGTACATGTGATAAAATGAGTTGACGTCGAACATGCACGAAATCATCTGATTACCAGCCAATAATGGAGACTGTTAACAGATGCAAGGAAGGCCACCGATAATGGTGATGGTCTCCAAGATGTACAGTGCAAACTAGCGAGTGTGAAAGAGTTTTTGTCGTCAAACACTCGTAGAATCGCTTAACCAGGAGCCAATGATGAAAACCCGTGATCAAACACAAGGTAACCTGCAACTAATGTTTGCACGCACCAAGGCACTAAATGTGTTTCTAGGTTATCTTCCTAGATTGAGTGTTGAATTCGATAGGAAGGAACCTGTCGAAAGGTAGGCAATGACATGTCCTACATCAATCAACACGAAACCGGAAAAGGATGATTTTGTTTTCTGAAGAATCTTTTGAGCTTTTGGGTCTAAACAATGGAGGGCATGATGAAAGGATATGTAGGGTCAGTTGATCAAGGAAACAAGTAGGGACCCTTGAACAATAGAAGGCACGACAACAGTTTTAACCAAATAACACTAGCCTCATGAACACTACAGAGTGTTTAAGATACAGAGATGCAATGGCATCAGGGTATATAGGCTAAAAACTCATAGGTTGGTAGGGTTCATATTGAGAGGCTATCAAAATGACGGTTTATCTAAGGGAGTGCCATGTTCAAGGGAACTTTTGCTGCCAAACCATGCTTCAAGATACGATTGTATTTCCATTTTCCCTCTCTGATTTTTAATGAGTCTAGACGGGTAAACTCATCGATATTTTCATGTTTAGAGAGTCTCAAAAGGATCGCAAAAAGAACGACTCTTTTCCCCATCTGATTAGTTTAATGAGTCCAGACAGGCAAACTCGTCGATTTTTTCATCTTTTAAGAGTCTGAAAAGTATCGTAAAAAGAACGACTCTATATCTTGTCTGTGTATTTAAAGAGTCCAGACTAGACAACTTGGTGATATTTTCATCTTTAGAGAGTCTAAAAAGATCATAAAGAGAGACTCCATTGTGGTCCCTTTGTCATAGTTGTTAAACAGGTGCAACAAAAGGTTAATAGTATACCCGTATCGGTTACTTTTTCGTATTTAATCTACTGGACTCGGATAAAGAGAAACCTTTTTCCAATAGATGTCGTCCTTATTTTGTTATGAGTACGAGGCAGCGGACTAAACTCGTGTTCTGTTGTGACACTTTAATGAGCTCAGTAACAAAAAATCTAGATTTTTCATTTTTTAACGAGCTTGAAAAAAGTACCTGAAAGAATGCTCGGGTCATCTTTATCATGTTTAACGAGCAGAAAGGCACAACTCGGGATTTTTTCAGTTTAAAGAGTGAGAAAAAAGTGCCTAAAAAGGATGCTCTGTTGGTCTTTTTTAGTTTATGAGCTGGAACTAGATCAAAAAAGAGGTGCTCAAAGCATCGTTTGCATATGTTTAACAAGTGCAAAGGATGAAAAACTCTGGGATGTTTGTATTGTTTAAAGAGCGATAAAACATCCCAAAAAAGTTATTTACAGGTTGTGGTATATATGTTTAACGAGCTTTACTAAAAAAAACTTGGAGGTGTTTATATTATTTAAAGAGCGATAAAATGTCTCCAAAAGTGCTCTATTTATCATTGCATAGATTTAATGAGCACAAGGACAAAAGCTCGAAGATGTTTATATTTTTTAAAGAGCAATAAAATATCTCTAACAGTGCTCTATTCGTCTTTGTAGTAGTTTAACAAGCCCAAATAAGAAGACTTAAGGTTTTTCGGATTAACGAGCAAGAAAAATACCATAAAAAGAACACTCGATCTTTCTCGATCTCATGCTTGACATTAGAAGGGTCTAGGCCATGCATTTCCTCATAAGACCAAGGAAAAACATTGCGGAAGTCCCTAAACAGGTAGGTGAAGCTAACAATTTCCTCATTATTGTGATTGGCTCCACTCTGTATGTTTTCCACGATGCTTGTCATGGTAGAAATATCGGGGAGCAATGTTTGTGAAATATTGCCCCTGTTTCCTTCCGAGTCCAAAATTTGGATAGTCGTATACAGTGAGGAAATGATTTCATGTGTGTCAGGTGACAGGATTTGAAGAGGCATCATGTTCGACTCAGATATCGAAACATGATGGTGTGAATCCTCCCAAGGTCACTCTTATAACCTCGTGATATTTCTAATAGCTTCGTCCACCGATAGGATTTGATTGAGTGGATCAATAGAAGGAGTGGTTATGGGAGGGGTAGTGGTACCATTGGCCGAAACCAATGTGACCGGAGATTCGAATGCAATTTGAATGGCTTTGCAGGCTAATTTAGTTGGTGACAGTGGCATTTTTTCTTCGTAAGTGTCAATGTCTGAAGGAGCCGGTAGGATCCATTGGTCTGTTCATGAGGAATAGATGAAAGCATATTGACCATTTGTGGAACCTTAGGCAACTCGAGAGGGAAACAACCCATGAGGGAAGAAGCCTTCAATAGACCAGTACCAATACCGACGTAAGAGTCAGTTCCACCTCCTACTAGGGGTACGGAGCCACTTGGTAATGGGGAATACTCAGGGGTGTAGAAAGACAATTGATCCACGGTAATGATCTTTCCATCCAATGGAAATTGGATGATACGAAAGACAGTGGATACAACGGCCGTCATGGCATATGTCCAACTGTGACCCAACAACAGATTATAGTCGAGTTTCTCATTCACGACTTCTATGTCCACCGTTACTATTTTCCCAACCAAAGTGATGGGGAAACTGGCCAAGTATCCTTTTGGGACAAAGGTGTGGCCGTCGAAAGCTTTAAGGGAGTTCGACAACGAGGATAGGGTTGGGGAACCCAGGGCAAGCCAACATGAAGCCGACATGACGCAGGTTGAAGCACCTTCGTTGATGACAGTTCTATGTATACCTTTACCTTTCGAAGTGATATGCACCTGAAATGCAAGCTGGTGGGAAAGGGGAGGTTTACACTTTTCCATGTCGAAAATAGAAAGCGTGGAATCTGTATGATCAATACCCCCGATAGCCGAAAGCAAAGATTTCCTTTGGCTATGGCATGTTTGTAAGACTTCGAGCGCCAACATAGCTGACGACACTTGTGCCAAATCCTCTACAATGTTGTAGTGTTGGGCAGCACGTGCAGATGTGTTGTACGTTGTACATCAAAGTGCCCCCTTGGGGGGTCGAATTACAAAGTCCTCAACCGGCCTTTCGATTCACAAATCGTTAGGCGGCGATGGGTTTTGACCTGCGGATGGTTCTGCTGCCAGAGTGATAAGAGATCCATAAGATTTGGCTCTTTTTGTGAGATCTATCATTCCAAATGTGTAAACGACAGAAGATCCTTCTCCAGTTGAAGGATGTTGCAAACCGTCGCTGGCCCCTGGCGTGGGTGGCAGTTGATTAGGAAAAGGATTTATAAGGACCGCAGGTGTCTTACCAGAATATTTTTTGGTAAGGTAATTCGTGCATTCTTGAAGACACAGACAATGCTAGGTTACGTGATCTTCAAGATAGAGTTTGCACGAATAGTTGGTGCCTTTATCCTTTTCTGTATCAGTAGGCGCAACGGCCTTCTATTTCGGGTTGGACTACTTAGATGACTGCTCCTTAGAAGGAGTGGCCTTGTTTTGTTTCTTCTTGTTCTTGCTACTGGATTTCTGTGTAGAATGCACAGAGTTAATTGCAGTGGTAGGAAGAGCAGTCGTTTTGGTAGAGGGGTCCACTGCCAACTTGGCAACAGACCCATTGAGTTGTTTTACAGTGCTCGTGGAGGTTGCGCTGACGATCCCGTCAGCATGCGCTCCAGGGCGTTGAGTGGTGGGGGGATTGGGGTTACTGGGAGCATAGGGGATAATGTCGTAGAGAGTGCCAGACTGCGAATAGATTAAATCTAAGTGTTGGGCATGACGTATGGATTGGTCCTCCATGACTGCACCACCTAGAGCGACATCTCTAGAGATTTGTGGGAGTAGCGACTTACAAAACCAATCTGTTAAGAGAAAATCAAGGATAGGAGCTTTGAATAACCTTCGCCTATGTCTCAATTCATGGATATGATCAGAGATGTGGGTGGCGATATCCTGACGAAACAAATTAAGGAGCTCCGTCCCTGTCTCATAACGGATAGGTAACTGAAAGTTCTTTAGGAACTCCATTGCTAAAGCGTCAAAAGTATTCATTGATGCACGTGGTAACTCAATATACCACTTTGCAGCATTTCCAGTGAGGGTGCGGGGAAAAAGACGCAACCATACACTGTCATCCACCATGGAGTTAGAAACACATCATAGATGGTAGGTGGTGACGTGAGTGCCTGGATCCTCCCCTTGTTTTCCGTCGAACTTAGGAATATCCGCCGGTATTTTATGTGGGATCGACGACCATTGTAGGTTATGGTAGATGGGGTAATTAGTTAACTTGTATAAGTTGGGGATATCCAATGTTGCCAAAAAAGGCAAATTTTTGGGTGCCCCCAACTCGGACCATTGTGATGACGGATGACCTGAGGAGCTCTATGCTCCTCCCATCGTTTAGTTCCCCATGGTGTACATGGGCTGCGTGGTGTAGCAGTTGCTTTGCGGTATGGTGTTGTAAAGTGGATTACCATGAGGATTTTGATAGTGTGGTATGAAGTTGCCCCCAGTATAAGCGATGCCCCTTTGACTCATTTGAGTTTATGAGTAGGGTGCCCCCATGGATTGGGTGAGGATCCCTTGTGGATTCCCAACCAACACTGAATTGACCATATGGCTTTCATTGACAAAGGGAAAACTCATGTCAATCAACGACTATCCATGCATGCCTGAGAATGGCGGGGGAACTGTGACATTCCCCGCCGCCATGTGCATATTGGGAACCACCCCAGATATCTGAATCTAGGGGTTAGAACCATACATTGGCAGCCGACCTTGGTTTTGGTAAATGGAACTGCGCCCATAGTGCCACATTGAGTGTTATATGGAGCACTATATGTGGCACTAGTCGAAGGTATGCTTTGGTGCACCATAGGAGTGGAACTTGGCATCTGATGGGTTCAACTGATAGAGGGTGTTATGTGAGTTGCAGTACCTGGGACAAATGGGATTGTGGGGTTCCACATTGTTGGTGTTGTGATGACCGTCGACTGGGGAATTGGTAGAGAACTCACAGTGTCTCTATAATTCCACAACCCTTGAGGTGTCAACTGAATAGATGGGAGAGTTCCTCTGAGTGAAGAGTGAAGTACTACTACGACGGGAGCAATAACAAGATTCGACTAATTTGTAAGTGGAGTGTTAAAATGAGGAATAAATCCTTCCGTGAAGAAATCCTCCAGCAAATCAGAATCATCGGTCGTCTATAATGATTCCATGTGTGATTTAGGAGACTGATTCCTCAAAGATGAGGAATCTGAGTCAGTGGATCTCGGCAGATCCTCCACAGTGAGTGGAGGAAGTCCTAACAACCGTCTAGATTGACGGTGAGGGTTGGATGTAGCCACAATGACTGGTAAATTTTATCAGATAAATTTTAAGGTGATATTATTTATGTCTCAAAAACTATAGCACTCAGGTACCTAAAAAGAAAAAATACACTAAAAATGACAATCAGCAAACAAAGTGAAATTACCTTGTCTGATAAACACCGATTACTGGAGATGAAACCTAGTTTCTCAATGAGTAACAGAGAAGGATGGCCAAATGTATGCTTACGGTTACTTTTGAGCTTCGTCCAAACCTCAGATTGAGGGGCCAAGTACTCTTGTGAAGACGAGCACCCTCCCAAAAAATGAAGACAAAGTAGGTCCGTCCATTTGAGGTACCAGGACAGCCTGTCCCAGTCACCTTATGTAAGTACCTAGAAGTATTGGCCACTAGAGATACCTCAAATCACAGAAATTACCAGGAGGGACATAGTCATAGACAGCACACTGTGTGGGCAGGATACCTCAGTCCTCGACTCAGTTCCGAAATCCCCGAAGGGACCCCCATTACACAGAATGCACAAAGGAGTTGTAAAAGAAGGTAGGCTACCTTCAATTACAATCAAATGTTGTCTCGTATTTAGCTCTGTTGTGAGTGGAGTGGTCCCGGTAATATGGGTGTAGAAGGATTTTTCACTCTTTAACAACATTAGTTTGATTTTCAACCTTGGGTAGTTGACTCACTCTCTTATCCCAAGGTCCTAATCTATCTAATGTTGGTTTGCTCTAAAAAAGAGTATATGATTGATTTTAGTGTAAATTTTAGTGTACTTTCTTATTTTTCTTCGGGGGGGTGTTGACGTATGAATATGATGAGACTTTCGACTCAATAAACCATGCAGAGCAATGCTTTGAAAAAAAAATTCAATTTCTTATGCAAACAAGTCTTATTCTACACATGTATCATTTCAAATATTCATGTATTTGTCAGTGCATCTAAATTCATTCAACACTTTGCATAAACGAAAGTTCCTTTTCTCAATATTCCCTAACAACTATTGAACCAAAACAAAGTAGCCTACAACTATTTCGACAGAAGGACATGTACAGTTTATCAACTTTTCTTTCAATGAAAATTTCTTTTCTTTTATGAGAGAAAAACTAAAGCATTTTCTTCAAAAATAAATTTTAAGACACAAAATTTGTTAGCATGATACTGTTTCAGAACTTAATTTAGCCCTTGGGACAAGTTCCCCCCCTTTTGGTCCTAAAAATCTCTTGAAAAACATGGAAATGGGTCACTAACGCTCTGTCTATGTGTAAATAGAGCTTTAGTTTGGCCACTAACTCTCCCTGTGCACAGTCAAAGAGCTTTATAAAGCTCTTTGTAGACCAGCAACCTGCGTTAGTGAGGGAAAGAGCTCAAAAAGTGGGCTTTTGGGATCAATTTCTGAAGAGAAAGCAACTTTGCAGGATGCAACAAATTAGATGGTGGATCAGAGAAGGATATGAAGAAGAGGGAAGCTCGTAGAAGAGAGAAGAGATCTAAGAGGAGTCCAGATAACAGGGAACTAAATATATAGTTCCCCAGCGGAGTCGCCAGTTCTGCTATGGGGTAAAATGCATGGGATGAAAACTACCCTCGAAAGTCTTCTCGGAACTTCCGACAAACTTGAAGGTTATCTACAAAAGGTACCTGTTACACACATGTTCATCTATCTGACATATATTGACAGGATATGGAGAAAGGATCACCTTTGGTTCTTTCTAGATTTTCTTTGGAATCTCTATGCGGTAAGAAGAACTCCTCCTGACCAGCTCTAAGACGATTCCTGCACAAAATAATGAAGCAAACCAATCACAGCATATACTTCTAACAATTAATGTAAGAATCTGTAACAAACATGTATAAATGTGTAACTTATCTACTCAACACAATAAGCATCATAATGGACAAATAAATGCACAATATCATTGACACTTTGAGTAGTGGAACACAACCGCAGTCCTATATTCAGAAGAGTGATTACAACAACCCTGTTACATCAGCCTTGCTTATCCCTTCTTCCTCTCTCTCTCTCCTTCTTTCAGCTAGCTCCTTCAAGAATATGACAATATCACAACAGCACCATGTACTATCCTTCTAAATGCTCTGACCCTTGTGCAATGGCCCTCTCGTTGCTTATATAGCAATTGATTTAGGGTTGCCAAACTCCACCTGTAGTTCATTTGGGTAAAAACCATGAACCTGCCTCGTTTACTAGTTTTTTCCCATTTGCCTCTATTTCTGGAATAGAATTTCTCCAAATATCTTGATTTTTGGAGTTTCCCTGCTTTTCTTGCACAAATTTAGGGAAATAATATCTAGATATTTTATGACAAATTCGTTGGCATAACCACTTGAGCATCACTAAAGTTCAATAATGTTCCCCCTGGTCTAACAACAAGAGTTAGTAGGTTGACTAATGCTCCTTTATGCTTGTAAACAAGATTTATAAAGTAGGTTATCAGTGTACAGAGAGCGTTAGTGTGGATTCTGGGCCTGCAACTATGGTCATTCTTTCAGTCATCTTGTCTTTCTCCTCTAAGTTGATTAGGAGGTCAATTTGTCCTATAACACCTATGTTGATGATTCTTCTTTTTTATCGATATTCAACTTCATTGGTTTGATATTCCCAACTTTCCATTGTCCAAAGACTTAACTTACCATGGGATTCATGTCCAAAGTCCTGTGGTACATAATCTACTTTCAATGGACATTGAGAGACTTGATCTTGTTTTTTATTCTACTTGAGAAAATGGAGTCACTAGAGGTGGAGGAGATGGAGGATATTTATCTCACCGAACTAACTGATGATCCTCAATAGAACATAACCACCGAGTTTATTTTTGTTTTTTCTTTTTATAGTTTTTTTACCCTTTTGGACAATGAGAAACTATATGACTTGTATTAAAACAAGCCATACATTGCAAGGAGACATGCTCATAGTCTATTTTTTGAGTACAAGAAAAACATTTTCCAGTCAAATTGATTTCAAATGGGAACCCAAGATTTAGAACCATTTCCACACAGATTTTAGCATAAGTATAAATGATCATCGATTGAGTTTCATGTGAATCAAAATGGAACTTTTCCAAATTGGACCCAATGGCTCGGAGAAAGGGAAAACCCAATAGATGTAACGACACATTTTGAAGCTACACCTAAATAGGAGTAGAGGATAGAACTTATATCAATGGATTGAAGGAGGGAGACCAAGGGTTCAAGCACAGATCGACATTTCCCCAAAAGCATAGACCTAAGTTAAATATTAGATCCTTGTCTTCAAAATTGTCAAACTCAATAAAAAAAATCCCTTTGCATAAGGGTGCATGAAATTATTTTCCTTGATCACTGATAGCCACGTTTTCACTATCCAGGCTTAAATATTTACAAGCTACAACTAAACCCAAAGAAATGGAAAATCAAACTACCATATCTGAGGAATCTACTTCCTCATTAGCCTCCAAGCCAATGTGAATGAAAATGGAGGGAGCTTAATGATCTGGAATAGAGGATGAATAGGTATAATATTGTTGAATCATGAGTTTTTTTAAAGAGACAACACTAGGAGAGCCAATCAAAATACTAGATCTAAGGAAATCTACTTCCTCATTAGACTCCTAGCAAATGGGAATGGAAATGGAGGGAGCTTCATGAACCAAAATTGAGGCAGAATGGACATAAGACTTTTGAATCATACCATTCTTGAAACAGACAATGACTTGATCAAAAGTCGATAAATTGTGGGGAGACATGTGAATATAAATCAACATATCATGAGGAAGCATGCTATAGGGAGACATGTGAAAATTCCTTGAAATGCAGCAACTGTAATTAATTCTACTAACCAATTAACAATTTATTAATTTTCTGAATTAATATCGAATTAATCACACTAGAATTTCTTCACCAAATACAAATATTGTGGAAGAAAAAATAGGAATTAAGAAATGCTAGCATACACACATAAAAAATGACAATTATTTTTTAGCAAATGTCCATCGAAAAACCCAATGTGGGAAAAACGGTGCAATAATTGAGGGTTTTGTTATTACGCAATAGTGAATTTTGAGTACAATAAATTTGGTTGCCCAATTGGCTATCCAATCTTAGAGAAATACTTGAAAAATCACCTGAGGGAATTTACCCTTGTCTCAAGAAATCTTGGCTCAAATTAACAACTAAAAAGCAAGCCATCTAAACCCTCTGTGTAGGCCCTACGTCACGTCTGTGAAACCTTCCATACACCCAACCCAGAAATGATGTTAATCAAGCTATCCTACCTGCTTCTGACTAGGAAAATGTCTCTCCTACCTCTTGGAAAATCCCCCTAGCCTCTAGAAACTAAAATGACCTCCTCTCCAGCAAAATTGAACTGCTCACTGAAGAAATTGAATAGGACCTATGTCGGTTCTAGGAGAAATAATTCGGCCTCCTCTCTTACCTCTTTGGAACTCGAAAATCTTCATCCATATCACTGTCTCTGCCCACCTATAACCCTGTGTCCTCTCTCTGACTCAGACTCTACTTCTGGCTAGCTCAAACTACCCAAGGAACTCACATTGTTGGATCTCACTCATTGTGTTGTCTCTTTCTCCATCTACCCATCAACCTCTTCTTATTATCTCCAGTTAGGATTCCAATGACCAAGATTAACACTTAGTCGTGGCTAAGATCATCTCTAAATCAGTCCGTGTGAGCTTCTAGAGAATTCCCACATTTCTAAATTAATTACTATTAATTAACTAGTTTTTCTAAGTCAGGAAAAATTTAAATCATGGTCCATTAATTTAATTGAGCTATCTCTATGTGGAATTTCTAGAAACAATTTATGGGTTTTGGAGAAATCTTGTGTTTCAACCTCTCCACAAAAGTTTCGAGACTAGAACACCTCCGATGCTAAAAAAACTAACACTCCCTCTTAGTGAGGAAGGAATTCTCTTAGTGCTTCACAATCTGCCACAATACTCTACCTCTGAATTATCCTCCCATACACGTTGCTGATGTTTGACAATTTCAACTGCCTGCTACTGTCCATCAACTACTGCACTAACTTTGATTCATTTGTAACTTTCTGTAGCTAAAACATGCTCCATTTTTTCCACTTCTGACACTATACTTTACATCTTGTACTGTTGCCAACTTTACATCTACACTACAACTCTACTAACACTCCTTATTAACTGTTGTTGCTACTACTCCAACTGAGAAGCATCCAAAATACTGAATCATTTGTGTCTTTGTCCTATAATTGTTTCTTGGGTCTCTATCTGCTACTATCCTCTTCATTGTCTAATGGGGAATCTATGTTGTTGTTGACTCTTCATTGTGCCTTCTGCACTGTTGTTAATACTGCTCTATTCTCCTCAACATTTGACTGAAACTAGTCTGCAACTGTCATTTTGGAATTGACTACATCATTTGACTCTGATCCTAAGCTACTAAATACTGTGGGCCCTTGTAGCAAGGGTAATGATCCATGAGGAAACGATGAAACACCATCCAATGCTCACCTCAATGGACCCTGCCCAAATCTCTATGTAACTCTGGGACAAAAACTCCACATCGCCCCACCTCTCTCCTCGAGGTATAGCTACATACATGGAAGTTTTTTCCTCTAGTCTAGAGGAAATTTTATCAATCTCTGTGGATGATATCGCCTGATCCTACTTCTTCTTCTTATCCTTCTTTATTTGAGAAAACTAAGTACTATAGTGTTCAAACTCTCCACATCTGAAGCACTTGATCTTAGACAAATCCTTATTCTTCTTCTTTTCTCCCTGCGAGCATTGTCCCTTACTAGGAACTTTTTCTTTCCCCTTTGATGCAAGGGCCACATTGTCTTCCTCCTTCACACCCTTTGATCCCTTACTGATGCTTCCACTAATGGATATCTTTACTAGATATCACCTCATCTCTTCCTACTACATGTTTGACCACATGATCCTTTCCCACCGTGGTAATGTATCTCTTCCTAAAATGCTTTGGACAAAGATTTCCCATTCCTCAGAGACACTATTCAAGGCCAATCGTATAATCTCTGTAGCTTTAGGCACTTTTTCCTACAACTACAAGCTTATCCCAGATATCTTGAATTCTGGTGATAAAGGGATCTATGCCTTCACCCTTATGCATCCTATCATTCCATAACTTTTCCTTCAAGAACATCTAGCACTGCTCAGAAGGATTCTGATATAGCTTTGCGAGAGAATCCCATATTTCCTTGGCTATATTATTGGTAGATATGTGTGAGACTATATGGTCCTGGACTCCATCCAGAATCATCTCCTTTGCTTTGACCATCTCTTTCCTTACAGTCGTTAACTGTTGTTGGTCTATAGGTTCTGCCACAACTTTATCTACATGGGTCTTCAGACCCTACTCATCTAGGAGAAAGGACACTATGGCCTTCCAGATGATATAGTTGGAAGCACCATCCAATATGTCACGATCTCTAAGCCTGACTATGGCCATTTCTACAAAAACTCAACCTGTAATGGAAATCTCCCTCATTTTCCTACTCGGATGCATGCGTTGTTATTTTCACTCCCTTCTGAAGTGAGAAAATCTTCCTTTTGCTATTGAAAATGTTGGATTTCTGAACTAGAAACCCTATGAGAGAAATCTCCCTGTGTGTGTGTAATTTCTCTTCCACTTGACATTGATTCTTTTCTAGTGAAATTGCTACAAAGACCTTCTATGCCCAAACAAGTAATCTGCTCTGCGAAAATACTAAGTTGTTTCTCCCTCTACTTGCTAGAATGACTCTTCTAGACAAGTCAATTTTTTTTGCCACACTGCAACTGAAAATTGAATCCTCTATCTAGCAATTCGTACTACCTTGCTAGGTGCTACGTGGCCCCAAAAAACTTTAGCTTGTTGCTCCCTTTAAACAATGAAATTTTCTCTCTTCCACCATTGAGCTTCCTATTTGTAAAATATGCTCTAATACCATGTGGACATTCCTTGAAATGAAACAACTAGAATTAATTCTACTAACTAATTAACAATTTCTTAATTTTCTGAATTAATATCGAATTAATCACACTAAAATTTCTTCACCAAATAAAAATAATGCAGAAGTAAAAATAGGAATTGAGAAATGCTAGTACACACACATAAAAACTGACACAATTAATTTTGGATAAATGTCCCTAGAAAAAGCCAATGTGGGAAAACCAGTCTAACAACTGAGGGTTTTATTATTATGCAATGGTGAATTTTGAGTACAGTAAATTTTGATGCCCAACTAGCTATCCAATTTGAGAGAAATACTGGCAAAATCAATTGAGGGAATTTACCCTCATCTCCAAGCGATCCCTACTCAAACTGATAATTGAAAAGAAATCCATCCAAACCCTATTTGAAGGCCTTGTGTTACCTTTGAATAGGCCCTATTACACATCTGTGCAAACCCTGTGTCACATCTGCGCAGGCCCTGCATCACCTCTACTTAACTTGCCACATGCTCAACCAAAAACTGATGCTAATCAAGCTGTCCTACCTATTGCTTACTTGGAAAGTGTCTCTCCTACATCCTGGAAATTCCTCCTGGCCTCTGAAAATTGAAATGACCTCCTCTCCAACAAAATCAAATTTCTCAATGAAGAAACTATGCAGTCCCTACGCTACTTCCAAGAGAACTAATTTGGCCTCCTCTATTGCCTCTCCAGAACTAGAAAATATTCTTCTGAATCATTGTCTTTACCCCTCTCTATCCCTACATCCTCTCTCTATCTTGAACTCTGTAGCTGGCTAGCTTGATTTGCCTAAGGAACTTGCATTATTGGCTCCCACTCACTGTGATGTGTGTTTCTCCATTTGCCCATCGACCTCTTCTTATAATATCCATTTGGGACTCCAACGACCATTAATTGATGGATGATATCATCTCCAAGTCGATCTGTGTGAGTTTCTAGAGAATTATCAGATTTCTCAACTAATTATTAATAATTAACTAATTTTCCTAAGTTAGACTTAGGAAAAATTTAAATGATGGTCAATTAATTTAATTGAGTTATCTCTAGGTTGGATTTCTAGAAACGATTTACGGGTTTTGGAGAAATCTTGTGTATTAGACTCTCCACAAAGTTTTGAGACTAGAACATTTCCGATGGTACAAAAATTAACAAGGCACACGCCTAATGGGACCATAAATGTGAGGGGACCTAAGAGAAACTTCAATAGAGAGGATGATTTTTGAATGAAAGGGGAAGAGAGGAGGAGTTCCATCATTAGGCGTGACAGTTGACATGATGCTAAGGGAGGAGGTGCATAGGCAGATAGGGTCGACCCTAGCTACTGCAGACTCGAGCACGACTGTCATTCTTCTCAAAAAATCCAACCCTTAGATTAAATTGATTACTTTACAAAAGGATACATGATTGATTCCATTTGGGTGTTAATAGAAAGACAAGTTGAACAAAATACCTTTATCCTTTTTTCCTTGAAAGTGCAAAAGCACATTCAATGTGTGATTTCTTTCTCACATTAATAGAAATGACAGAAGTTTCATTGAAAAAAGTGCATGTATGTGTGTGTAGAAACACACACATATACACAAATATATGTGTGCACACACACATATATACACAACTATATGTATTCGCGCACACACACGCACACACATGCACATGCATATATGTGTGTGTGTACACACAGACATATATGTGTATGTATGCACATGCATACATACATGTATACATATCTACACACACACACACACACACACAGATATATGTATATAAAGAAATAAACACATGTACATATATATAGACACATACATATGTATATGTACACACATGCACATAGTAAATGTTATCAATTGGGATTAGCTTGGGTGGTTATGAGGAGGAGGCATTATCCTCTTTACCCAGGTTCAGATTTTGTGTGGACATGTTTTTCCCTCATGGGTTATTATCATTAGAATGATACTAACAATATCACTCTCTCTTATTTGATTATGGGTGAGCTGAGATGCTCCAAACATGTTTGAATACTTTAGGGTTAGCTCAATTGGTTGGTTCCACTGTTTCTGTTATCTCAAAATCAGGTCCTAATAGGCTGCTGATCATGTTGACTCTAAGTAACTATTTCAAACCTACTTTAGGCTGAGGCTTAGCCTCCTCAACCTGAGAGGGCTCTCTCAAAAAGGGGTTAATGATTTTGATTATAGTTAAGATGGCTAACTCTTGTGAAATAACTGTAAGAATATGAATGGTGGAAACACATTTAACAACTATCCATTGGGCTTATGGGGTCTGTTACACAAAAATATCGTCACCTTGATTATTTGCAGTCGGTGTAGGCCTATAATCACCTATACTAGCTTCCTAAGCAAGTGTTAAACCTCAGCTCTTCAAAACAAGCTTGAGAAAAGAGAGAAAGACATAAAAAAAGCAATATAACTCTGGTTCTGCACTTTCTCTTACTTTTGCCTGCGGGCCCGCACCTTTTGTTCAAGGTATCTGCGTACTTATACACTCTGTATGTAAAGGGGAGGGTGCGCACCCCTGTAAAAGTCAAAACGCGCAATTTTTATCTTAAAAAACTCATCTTGGGTTGATTCTACAGTTTTCTAGAAGGATTTGTTACGTGGATTGTTCGCTCCAAGTGGTTCATGCATCCCATCATAGGAGGAACTAATCCCTTGTTGAGAGGAGCTATCCCTTTGAAGGAGGAGCTGGTAACTGACCTCCATTGCACTATAAATTGAGGCATTGGGTCAGTGGCCAGGGAGGTGAGAAGCTGAACTTTTGAGAGTAAATGCTAGTGAAATCAAGACTTCCTATTTGAGCTTAAGAGGAGAGATCACATACCTTTTTGGCCCCATTAGGGAGTGAGTGAAGCTTGTCAAAGTAGAGGAGACTTCTTGTTGGACCCTGGAAGGAGCTTGTATAGCGTCAAGGCAAAGGTTGTAAGTTTCTTTTCTTTTAAATTAATACAATCAAGCTCATTTTTCTCAACAAGTATCTTATGCTATTTGTTTCATGGACTCCTTGACTTTCATGTTAAATATGTTTTATAATATTGGATATTCAGGTGCTATTTAATTGTTTACCTTGTTTGTGCTTGCAGGTTTGCGACGAAGGAACTTACTTCGATCAAAGGAGTGAAGGCATCTCCGAACTTGCGTTGGACATGAGGTAGGCCCTTAAACACATTTGTTTGCCATTATTTATAAAGCGCATTTAGAGAAAGATAGTGTCTGGTTGGATTGTTTGTCATTAGGTCTTCATTAGATCTTAGGAAGGTCTGTCTTGTCTGCAAGATCGACTGATTCTGCGTGACAAAATGGCGACTCCGCTGGGGACTTGATTGTTTTCCTCATTTTTCTTTGACTTGAGAAACTTGTTTTTTGGTTTCTGTTTTTGGCTTGTTGTGTGTAGCTTTGGGTAGACTTAGTTGATTTAGATTTGTTTTTTATTTTTCATTATTTTAGTTGAAGTCTGCATCCTGCGCTTATATCACAGTGCGTACCTGTACGCGCTTTGTTTTTGTGCACAAAGCGTACCGACACCTGGGTGAGCTCTGCACCTGCGTACCCTGCTAAATTTTTGAAAGTTTTGGCTTTTGCTCTTTTAGTTAATTTTATTTTGTTTTTCTAGTAATTTTCCTCTGCCCATACCTGCATGTGACTGGTTGAAATCTTTCCTTGGTTTGTTTCATTAGCATTAGGGTTTTAGGTGAAATTCCTAGAATTTTTGCTTGTTGGGTTTGTTTTTCGATTTGGTTGTGTAGTGGCTCTGAGCTTAGAGGCTGTAGGGACTTCAGATCACCTTAGTGTCTACCAGTCTTCTTGAGAGTCTGACCATGTTTGAAATCTCTCCTTGTTGAGAAATCCTCTTTGATATTTCTCTTTACAAAACTTCGATAGACTTGTGATTTAAAGTTTGGATTTTCATTTTTAAAAAAGGAATGC
>APFE030008111.1:0-20564 GCA_000404065.3 Pinus taeda | reverse complement strand
TATATTTCGGTTGTGCAAAGTAGTTTATGGTTGAGATTCATGGTTTGGTAGCATCAGTGATTTTAAGACTCTAGCCTAGACCCAAGGTCGTGGAAATTCAAAAGACCCTAGTTGAACAAATTTAACAATAGGAACCAGATTAGCTATCCAATCAAAATATCTTAGAGGAACAATGATTTTTGGTGTTGGAAATACTAGGGGGGTGAATCAGTATTTCTTTTCAATTGTTATTTTTACCAGTTAGATCACTCGTATTTAGAACACAAAATGAAGAATAGGAATACATGCTTTTATTAATATAATCTTTACAATGAATCAAGTATAATGTATATAGCGATCCAACTCTAGATGAAGACATCGATCTTCAAACTCCTAGGCTCCAACCTATTGCCAAGCACCAACTTGGACTTTTGTGAGGCTCCAACCTCTAGAGCACCGACCTTATCTTCTCAAGGCACCAACCTTGCATTTAGAGGCTCCAACCCCTAGATGAAGACACCAACCTTCAATCTCCCAGGATCTAACCTGTAATATGCCAAGCACCAACTTGGACTTCCCAAGGCACCAACCTTGTCAATTTCGAGGCACCAACCTCTAGGGCTCCAACCCTATCTTCCAAGGCACCAACCTTGTCTCTACAAGGCTCCAACCCTTAGCTTTACTTCACCAAGATATATTTGGTTAAACTTTACGGCTCCCAATGTCTTCTTCAATGAGCCCTGTCTATCTTTAGTTATCCCTTCACTTAGTCTCCACATCATGTCATCAATGAAAACCTTGATCTCTTCATATGAAGGTGTCTCCGCTATCCTTCATGGTACCCAATAAAAAACTTCAAGGTCACCTCATTATGACTTCAGTAAGCTTTTTCAAGAGTGACTTCAATGGGCTTCTCCAAGAATGTCTTTAATGGGATTGTTCAAGAGAGTCTTCAATGGGCTTCTCCAAGGAGTTCTTCAAGATCCAATACCTCTCTTGTGAAAATCCCCAAATGTTCCATTGTTCAATGTCTTCAAGTTCTTCAACTTACACAAGCCTCCAAGGTTCACAACTATAGGTCTCCAATATTGTTTCAAATAAATAAAACTCCTTCAAAAGACACTTAAAAACTTCTCCAAGTTGCTCTAAATAGGCTGGAAGAGAGGGTTACAAACAACTTTAAAACAATCCAATAATTTGTCTCAAAAGATGCCTAAATACAAAACACAGTCTTCAACAAATTATGTTCATTTGCAAGGATGTGTGAAGAAGGGCTACAATTCTATCACAAATCTAAACACCACAGGTATCATAGGTCGAATATTTATGCCACAAATCCATAGACTAGGCTGAGGTCAAAGTTTTTCTATACAACATGAAGTTTGTTTTGCTTCCACATTCGAGTTGCAGTGTTCCACAGGACTGTCCTCAAATAGACACCTATCTGATATTCTACAGGAGTATAGACTGAGATTTAGGCAGCAAGGTATTTAGTAATGAGGCTAAACAAGAGGTTGAATGCCTAACTGAGCCCTCCAAAGTGACTGTCCAACAGTTCAAAATTTTACTTGACTGCTCCAACAAATTTGAGCCTCACAGATATTTTATATCTCTATAAATTCGAAAACTGTAATCTTCTAGTCCTCGGTGACTGTCCTTGACTTTGAAGAATAAAACTTAACACCATAACTATACCCAAATAATAATTCTTTGTGTTCTTCAGCTTCCTTTCTCTTTCTGTACTCCTTCTCTAATTTAATCACCAAAACTATGGTTAAAATGAGGTGCTAGATGTCATATTTATAGAGGATTTCACCTTGAACTAAAGGGACACATCTTTCTGCAGCTAGGCCGACATGAATTTCTAAGTGTAGGTCGGGTTACTATCCAGAATAATATTCTTAACTTGAAAAATTCATATCTCCCAAACTATTTCGAGTTTTGGGTCAAGTAAGATCTCATTAGAAAGTGGACAAAATCCTCTTTAAGATAGTCAAGGAGTCATAATGAAATTATGTCTTCAAGATGTCAAAAATTAATTTTCTTTATGACTGTTTGGAATTTTTAGTGTAGAAAAATGATTAGGATATAAATAGGTTATTATGGCTTGATGATTAGGATAGCAAGAGGTTATTAGTGTGTCCCCAAGTGCTTAATCATCATGTAAGTCATCCATGTCACCATGATAGTGTATTTGACATCATGATAGTGAATTTATCATTCATGTCACATGATAGTCTAGCATCATGTATCCAATAATAGTGCAGTGATATGTCACCAACCATAGTGCAGCATTTATTAATTTTCCATTAGGAGACTTCCAAGTCCTTCATGTCATGTCTTGCCATTAAGTGATTTCCAAGTCCTTCATGTCATGTCTCCAATCATTGTCCATTTCATCAAGACCTTCATCAAGTGTGGTCATTCATGTATAGTCCTTAAATATCAAGGGTAAGGACATCATCTGGGTTCTAGGTTTCTTCATCAAGAGTAAGAACATCATCATGATTTCTAGGGCTTCTTCATCAAGAACAAGGATACATGAGGTTATGGTGTCTTCATGGTTAGTTCAAGCATCTAGGACAAGACATCTTCTTAGTGGCTTGACTTCATAATGGCATCATTAATAGCTTGACGTCTTCATTAATGGTATCCTTATCAAACAAGAGGGACTTTTCATCATGATAAAGGACATCATCATAATATGCATCACAAGAATATTTTCCATCCCAAGAATTCCATGTTGACATCAATGACAACCTAGATTAAAATCTCCCCCTTTGTCATTGATGGCAATATTCTTTCCCTTTCAAATATTCTCTCCCATTTGATATCAATGGAAAACAGGGTGTCCAAGTGCTCCCCCTGTCAAGCTGCTTCTCTTCTTCATGAATAGTAGATCTTCATGGGTATGTTACTTCCCCAGTCATGGTGCTCTTCTTTCTGGTAATGTGGTCCATGATAGATGTGCTTACATTCATTCATGTGATGAACCAATTCCCCCTGTTTGCACGAAATTCTTTAGCTCATGAAATATTAGTGATCAAGTGGATGAGATCTTTAATAATAGTTCATGGATGAATAAGGGATCATGTTCTTCAATGGAATTACTTCTGAGAGACAATTTATCAAAGGATGATTGTCCATGTTGCTCATTAAGGATTTCATAGGGCCCATTCACGGATAACTTTTGCAGGAATTCCTAATCATCATAAGCTCCCCCTAACTATATGCATGATCTTCCTTTTGGCAAAGTCTCCCCATCAAATGCTTAGATTGTCGAAGATCAAATCAACAACATGTGTTGTTCGCTGGAGAGTTCAGGATATTTTCGGATTGTATTTGCTTCCTTCTCCATACTTGTGTAACTTTCTCCTATTGCATGGTTCTATCTTGTGTAGGAGCCCAAGTCAAGTTACAATCACGTGCCATACATCCAATGTTATTACACTTGAAGCACTCTATGTTGTTCATGAATAAGAATTCATGACTTCTTGCAGAATTGCTTCTTGGAGATTAACGGGGACCATTATATTTATCTTTGTGATATGCCCTACAATTGCCATGTGCCCAAAGTTTGTACATTAATAGCAATAGCCAAGAAATATAGTTTGGTATGTAGGAGAAAAATGTTTCCTTGATGTACTTCTGAAGTCTTTTTGCCTTGGGATCCTTTGATGATAACCACTTCTTCTTGCATCCTTGACACCATCTATATTTCTTCTTGGAGGAAGGTTTCTTCCATAGTTGTCTTGACTCTTCTCCTTGCCTTTGCTGAAACAGGGAGCATCAACATTTCTTCCAAGCGTCCTCACATCCTTGTTGTTTGAAGCATTAGGATTTTCATCAGTCTTGCTTGAAGATTCACTTGCATAGCCAAAACCTGATTTATCAAGGGGAGACCTTTGATGACTTAGGATGTCATCTAGGGTTTGAGAACTTTTCAAGTTCTTATTTAGCAAGTCAACTTCCTTTTTAAGAAAGACAATTTCTTCCTTCATTTTCTTGCATTCTTCATCCTTCTTTGATAGAATGATCTCCATTTCTTCCTTCATCTTGGTTGTTTCACATGATTGGGCCTTAAGAGAAGTGACTTCTAATTTTATCTTGGTGATGTCATCATCCTTTTCTTCTAGTTGGCATATCATGGTGTTTCTCTCCTTTTCTACTTCATCAACTTGTCCTTCTATGAATGTCAAGCTTTCATCGCCTTCTTAGCTCCTTGTGCTTGTTTCCTTGCTTCTTCTAGTTGATATCTAAGGGAGGAGACCTCTTCCTTTTATTGACCAATCTTTGCTTCAAGTTTGTTCAAACTCTTGTGCCTTTTTTCAAGGTGGCTTGCCAAGGTATCTTCCCGTTTCTTTGTCTTATCCAATTGATTTGTCATAGATATGACTTCTTCATGATGCTTTCTATTTTTTTGATAAAATTCTTCCTTAATCTTGGCGAGCTCCTCATCTCTTTATTGTACTTGAAGCTTGACAAGGTCAACTTCCTTCCTTGTCTTGTCTTGGTCACCAACTTGTGCTTTCTTCTTAAGTTCCTCATTTTCATTTTTCACATTGTTAATCTCTTCTATGGCAGCCAAAAGTTTAATGAGGAGATTTTCTTCAAATCTTCTTCATTTTCTTCATCTTCCACATCTTCTTTAGGCTCGATGTTATCACTCTTATCTTCAGCTTCCTTGATGGGGTCTGGATTTCCTTCTTGTTTCCCTTCATTTTCTTGACTAGATATCATTGTCAATGCTCCTTTTGAGTGAAGATCATGAACTTTATCCCATATGCCTTTTGTTGATGAACATTTTTCAAAATTGGCCTTCATTGAATCAGGTAGTCCATTCAAGATTGCTTTCATTGCTCTTGTATTATGTTCCTTGGATTCTACATCCATCATGCTATCAATAATCACCGATTTCCAGACTTCAATGCTTTGAGTCTTTAAGAAATTCCTCATTCTTGCCTCACATATATCAAAGTTTCCATTGAACAATGGAGCCTTTACAAATTGATTGACTTCAATTTCGGTGGTTGAGGGAGACACATCTTTAGGAGGATTGGAGACTTTCTTCCTTGGCTTCACCATTTGTGTTCTAATGATCGACCTTCAATTTGTTAGGCTTTGAGTGAAGAAGGTACTGGCTCTGAAACCAATTGTTGGAAATACTAAGAGGGGGGGTGAATCAGTATGCCTGGCTTCTTCAAGAGAATCTTCAATGGGCTTCTCCAAGGAGTTCTTCGAGATCCAATACCTCTCTTGTGAAAATCCCTAAATGTTCCACTGTTCAATGTCTTCAAGTTCTCCAACTTGCACAAGCCTCCAAGGGTCACAACTATAGGTCTCTAACACTGTTTCAAATAAATAAAACTCCTTCAAAATACACTTAACAACTGCTCCAAGCTGCTCTAAAGAGGCTAGAAGAGAGGGTTACAAACAACTTCAAAACAATCTAATAATCTGCCTCAAACGATACCTAAATACAAACCAAAGTCTTCAACAAATATTGTTCATTTGCAAGGCTGTGTGAAGAAGGGCTAGAAGTCTACCACAAATCTGAACACCACAGGTGTCATAGGTCGAACCTTTATGCTACAGATCCACAGACTAGGCTAAGGTCGAAGGTTTGTTATACAACAAAGCTGAAGTTTGTTCACAGTTGCGAGGTTTGTTGCTTCCACATTCAAGTTGCAGTGTTCCACAGGACTATCCTCAAATAGACACCTATCTGAGCTTCTACAGGAGTATAGACTGAGATTTAGGTAGCAAGGTGTTTAGTAATGAGGCTAAAAAAGAGGTTGTTTGCCTAACCAAGCCCTCCAAAGTGACTGTCCAACAGTTCTAAATTTTACTTGACTGCTCCAACAAATCTGAGCCTCCAAGATATTTTTATCACTGTAAATTCGAAAAATGTAATCTTCTAGTCCTCAATGATTGTCCTTGACTTTGAAGAATAAATCTTAACACCATAATTGTGCCCAAACAATGATTCTTTGTGTTCTTCGGCTTCCTTTCTCTTTATGTACTCGTTCTTTGAATTAATCACCGAAATTATGGTTAAAGTGAGGTGCTAGATGTCATATTTATATAGGATTTCACCTTGAACTGAAGGGACATGTCTTTCTGCAGTTAGGCTGACATGAATGTCTAAGTGTAGGTCGGCTTACTGTCCAGAATAATATTCTTAAATTAAAAAATTCATATCTCCCAAACTATTTGGAGTTTTGGTCCAAGTAAGAACTCATTAGAAAGAGGAAAAAATCCTCTTTAAGATAGTCAAGGAGTCATAATGAAATGATGTCTTCAAGATGTCAAAAATTAATTTTCTTTATGACTGTTTGGAATTTTTAGTGCAGAAAAATGAATAGGACATAAATAGGTTATTAGGGCTTGATGATTAGGATAGAAAGAGGTTATTAGTGTGTCCCAAGAGCTTTGTCATCGTGTAAGTCATCCATGTCACCATGATAGTTTATCCGGCATCATGATAGTGAATTTATCATTCATGTCACAGGACAGTCTAGCATCATATATCCAATAATAGTGCAATGATATGTCACCAACCATAATGTAGCATTTATTAATTTTCCATTAGGAGACTTCCAAGTCCTTAATGTCATGTCTCCAATCATTGTCCATGTCATCAAGACCTTCATCAAGTGCCATCACATATGACATCATCAAGTGTGGCCATTCATGTATAGTCCTTAAATATCAATGGTAAGGACATCATTCGGGTTCTAGGCTTCTTCATCAAGGGTAAGAACATCATCATGATATCTAGGGCTTCTTCATCAAGAACAAGGATACATGAGGTTATGTTATATTCATGGTTAGTTCAAGCATCTAGGACAAGACATCTTCTTAGTGGCTTGACTTCATAGTGGCATCATTATTAGCTTGACATCTTCATTAATGGTATCCTTATCAAACAAGAGGGACTTATCATCATGAGCAAATACATCATCATAATATGCATCACAAGAATATTTGTCATCCCAAGAATTCCATATTGACATCAATGACAACCTAGATTAACATTTGCATCAAGTAATTTCTTCACATCTTTCTCAATCACTAGAAATCAGATTGGATTTATTCTTCTCAATTTTTGTTGAAAGAGCTTGGCCTCTGGTTTAAAGAAATCTTGTGTTCAATAATAGATGTATCATATTTCTTAAAATCTTCATATATCCATGCAAATACATATTTATATTTCTTGAAAAAATTGATCTATTTATCCTTAATTTCTTATGGCAATGAACTTGAAATTTTGATGTTTTTAATCCTCTACAATACCAATATTACATTCATGTACATCATCTGCTGGGAATTTAAGAAAGGGGAATTAATAATGTCATTTTGATCAAATAATCTTTCAAGGGGGACTAATCCTTTGGAATGTGATTATTAGATAGATCAATAATATCATGATCTTCTATCTTTTGCTTCAAATTCTCATCTTGTTGAAATATATTTTCCTGTACTCCCTCACTATCGTCTTGATCAATATATAAAGATGAAAATTCTTCAATTGTCTTCGGAAATTTCTTCGATTGTTCATCATCTTCAAAAAAAATTCATTGTTTCACATTGTCTGAGATAGAAGGTTTGTATCTAACTTCAACTTGATATCTCAACTAGAATAAATCTAGAACTTTTAAGGTGCTTGTTGAAACTGCGAGAGAATTTGTTTGTATATTATCTTCCCTTGGTATATATATAATGTTGAAAGCTTGAAAATCATTTTCTACACAATCCCATACCTCACTCTTGTAAGCTTTGAATCTAGGATCCTTAGTTTGACAAAAGTTCCTAACTTGTTTCACTACTAACTCAAGATCACCAAATACTGATATTCTCTTAGTTAATTCCAAACCCATAATTAATGCTTCATATTCTGCTAAATTATTGGTAACTTTGAATTCCAAGTTAAAAGATTGATTAATAAAAAATAAAAAAAATTAAATTTCAAATATCATTTTCTGAAGACTCAGGAATATTTACAATGTCTTCAATTTTATTTTGTACAATACGTTCTTCATTTATAGCCAAAATTAAACACCCTAAGTCTTGATCAATAGAATAGATAGGGTGGTTCACAACGTGTCTAACATCAGTAACTATATTTATAAGTCTAACTTCTTTGTACAATCTTAATGTTCTCCTCCGTAGACTAGAATGATAGCATATGACATATCCATTTGTAAATTTCCTCCAAGCTTAGCACACCAGAACCTTGATAGAAACATACCAAATTTGGAGGGATATATGTGACCATTATATCCATTGCCACACTTTTTACATGGATTTGGACTAAGGTCACTACCTTAGCCTTGTCACTTGAGACAAAAGTTGAACCATAATGATTTTTGGAATTAAATTATGAGATTATCCAAAATATAACATACATTTATAGAGGAGAAAACCATGGATCGTCAAAGTCAAATAAAAAGGAGGAACACTCTCATCTTGAACGTTAAGACTTGGTCCAAAAATAACCGAAGCCTTTTCATCTTGCAAACTAATCACATCACCTTCAACATCCAAACTTGAAGACTGCATCCATTTAGAGACTTGTTTCTTATACCCAGGATTTTTTGTCAGCTCAAACAAAGGAATTGGAATTTCAACATTTTCTAATTCCTTTACTACATTAAAAACAGAAGGGACCACCTTTTCTACTTTCAATTGATCTTGTGATCGATCTTTTTGTCGTGAGGATGAAGTTTCAGCAGCCTTATTTTGTGTTTCATCAAAAGTATATTTCTTAATTGGTCTGCCTCGGTTTTGTCTTGGCCTTAAATCATATCTTTTATTAAGCTCAATAAGTAGAAATTCTGAAGAAGAAAAAAAAAAACTTGATACTTGGAAACATTAGAGGACTCCCCATTCTGGACTAAAGATCGATTCTGATTTATAGGAACAATATCACTTTCAGGTTGTTGAACAACAAAGTAATTGATATCATCTACAACTGGTGTTATTTCCTCATTATCTTGATCATCAATCATTAATGGAGGATGTATTTACTAGTCAGTATTTTGTCTTTCTCTCTGTAATATTGTGGTTGGAAAGGTCTTTTGTAGGGTCCTGGAGGTATTTTTACATTTTTTTGTGCTTGTCTGGGCTAAGATTCCATGCTTGAAATTCTGTTAGACAAGTTTCTTAACATGGAAGTAATTTCATCTATTTTTTATCTTCTTCCTTAATTTAAGATGATGAACGAGTTTCAGTTTTTTCTTTTAACTTTCTCTCTACTTTCTCTACTTTAGCTCTCAACTTCCTTGATGCTTCTCTGTTAGCCTCAACTTCTATTGCATCATTTTTCATATATCCCAAATTTCTAGATTTCCTTTCTCTTAAAATTAAAGCAAAATCATCATCAAAAGCCTTAGAAAATCTAACCTTTGTTGTAGTAAATGGAGGTTTACAATCTGTGGGCATTTTGTTGTAAATTTTATTAAACATTTTTATGAAACCTGATACAGGTTCATTAGGATTCCTTTTGAGATCCTCAAACTCAGTTAAATAATAAACAAGATTCTTCTTTATTCCCCACTGACATATGAAAATATTGGTTAACTCTACCCATGAACGAATAGAATTTGCTTGCAACTTCTTGAACCAAACTCCAACATTCCCTTCCAATGATTGAACAACCTCATGTATACATCTTCATGTTCTATATTCAGATTCTCTGCAAAATCCAAAAATGTAGATAAATGATCTTCTACATTTAATCATGTTTCCCCATTGTATCTACGCAGGTGTTTTAAATAACCTCAGGAAAGTCATGAAGTTGATTTTTTGGTGGTAGGGCTAATGTTGCATATATGGCTACCATAATTGGTCCCACAGCGGCCATAATTAGTTTTGAACTTGGTTGTTTAGGAATTGAAGGTTTCCTAGCAAATGGTTGCTTTGAGATTATAGGCATTTTGGAAATTGAGAGTGAATGATTATCTTTTCAACTTCAGGAACAATTTTCCCTGGATATTCAAATGCCAGGGTGGTTGTATAAATTTTAAACTCCTCTTCAGGTTGATAAGAAGTAGAAGGATAGGTATGAATAACAGACGATATAAAATCTTCAGGATTGAGCACAAGTAATTATAATTCAAGCTCTGGTTCTGTAAGGACATCGATGCGTGGGGTTGTGCGCCTTAGTAGTTGTGGAGGGAGTGGGCCAGCCTTGTGAGATGCCAGGAGTCATTGAGTACGGTACCAGATGCCTTCCTTGGGGCAGATGAGGTCTAAGTCAGGCACGAGCCTTGGGGCCAGCCATGGACTAGGATACAGACCAGGTTAGGCTTATGCATGGTGCCGAAAGTGGGAAAAAGGACATAGATTCCTTGGGATTTCCCGGGTGTTGTGAAACTTTCGATGCCTGCTGGTTATACTAGTTCAACAGAGGGTGTCGACAACGTGAAGTAATAAATAACAAAAATAATAAATAATAATAAAAATAATTCAACTTAACTTCGGATGAAGTTCCTTAAAGCGGGAGAGTATGTAATGTCCCTCCCTTAATAATAAATAATAAATAATATATAATACAAAATAAATAAAATAATAAATAATCACTTAATATTAATAATAAATCATTAATGTTTAAATAATAAATGATATTAAAAATATATAAAAGAAATAAATTAAAATAATAAAAAATAAAAATAGTAATAACCATACTAAAGCTCTAAATAAGAATAAATAGAAATAAAACAAGAAAATTATCAAAAAGAAGAAAATAAAACAAGCTAAAAAAATCAAAAGAAAGTCGCATGTAGACACATGGAGTGTGTACATGTGGTTTCTCATCCAATGTTTGTTCTATTTATTAGATGGTGAGGAGGATGGGAGGCATTCCATCATTCCAAGATTCTATCATTCATTCTCTTGGGAGAATAGTGTTCTATGACAGAGGATTCACTAGCAGTATTACGTTGATTGAGGGCTCGGGGGTGGCCAGTTATAGCAAGACCTTATGCAATTGAGCCTACGGTTGGGTGGAGATTTGTCCCCAAAACCTTGTTGCAGTTAGCAAACTTCAACCAAAGTCATAGTTACAGACTTCAACTGAAATCAAGGTACAGGTAAGTGCCACTTTGATTTAAATTTAATGTTAATTAGAAAGTTAATTAGATATTTATTTTGGGCTATTACAGGTTCTATATCAGAAAATTCCAAAAGGGACATAGGGAGTTCAAAAGACTCAAGTTGATGAACCAATAGTGTAGTTTGTATGTCTATTCCCTTATAAATAAGTTCTAAATCTTTAGGAGGTAGATTAGACAAATTAGAAGGTATAGGGATTTGTTCTGGTTTTTCAAGTTGTGAAACTGATTCTAGTTGAAAAGAAGTAGAAGAAGAAGCTTCAAGTCTACATCTAAGGGATGAAACTCATACAACTATCTTTGGATCTGATAATGGAGTAAAGATCTTAGGATTAGAATGCAATCTAGTATGCCTGCGTGAAGCCAGATTTTAAAATTATGAAGTCATTGGATGAAATATTTCAACCTACTAACCTCTTATTCATCATTAAGAGGAAAGTTGAATCGTTATCCTATGGAAAATTTTCTTGAAAATTCGTTCCCCAACAATGACACTTATCCAATGTTGTATCTTTGTAAACAGTCCTCGACCAAATAATTATGCCAAAGCATCAATTGTGAGGGGTATTTATTGAAATGGATGATCCAAAGATGTAAAAACTTGTTTATACCTATAATTCTTAATCCTTTAGATTAATCAAAGTGTTGGTGTTCCATTATGACAACATACAATATTTATAAGTTTCTTTGAAGGAAGAAGGAAGTTTCATCTAATCTGGGAGGAAATGTACTGAAGTATCTCTATAGTAAACAAAATATGTTTAAGTATAGCATAAAAGAAGTAATATATTAATTTCTAAGTATTTAATTAAACATATTGTTTAATTATAGCACAGTATAGTAAATAACTATGCATTAGGAAAGTTGGGGAGTCTGACATTCAATCTAGCCCTTCCCATTGTCCTACACTATCTCAAAATATCAAGAAATAGATTATGGAAATCACTAGAAAACACTCATGGGTACACAAATGTTGCATAAATGGAAACCAGAATCCTTTGGTTATCTTCAGTATGAAAATATTACAGTAATATCACTCCAAAAATCCTTCAGGTGTCAACCCTTCTTACTTCAAATTACAAAGTACATATAGAGTTTTTCCAAAAATCTCTAAGCTATTACAATTTTTTCATGAAAAATAAATGTTTATCCAATATAATTTGGATAACTCTTAACAAAAATAACTCAAAATAGAGGTCTTCGAACTGATTTTCTGACTCAGCACACTATTTGAGGATCTTGTTTCCACTAATAATTCCTTTAAATTTAGTAAATTTTTATTTATTTGTTGCTATATCATCTAGTTTTTGTTGATAGTATTCTTGCTGATTTAATGGACCATATGAATCTCTCAAAGATGGGAGTCCTTTTTGTTGAAGAACAAAGAACTTTTTTATGAAATATTTTTATTTGAACTTCCAAATTTTCACATTTGTTCTCCAGCTACAACATTAAATTTCTCTTTGTCAATACTTTTCTCACTTCAAGGACTGCATCTGCCTTATCTTCAATTATCATTTCTTCCAGTTGCTCTCTAGATTTTGAATTTAGGACTTCAATGATTTTGGTTTCTTCTTCAAGTCTATTGTCCATATCTACTTTGACATCTTCAAGGGTTTCCTTAGCTTTATCTAATAGTTTCTCTTGTTCAAAAATGATCTCTATGGAAGACCATATAACCTAGAGTTGCAGAATTTATGTCCATCCAAATTTGCTCTTTAACTTCTAATAAACATTATGCACTAACTAATTCATATAAATATTTTTCAAGTTGCTTTGTAAACTTGAAATTCTTTTGCACCTATGAACTATATGCATTGTTTGCTTTTATTTTATTTTCCTCAACCTTTTGCAATGATGCCTTCAACTTTTCAATTTCCACATTTCTTAAAGATAAATTAGTCATTGCTTTGGATAATTGTTATGTTATCATGGCTTGTTGATCCTGACTTCGTTGTTGAAACTCTTGTACCAACATTTTGTTCTCTTTCCTTACTATTTTTTCCATATTTGCCTCCATATTTTGTATTGCGGATTGTGCTCCACAATCATACACAACATTCATTCCTTTTCTTTCTCAATTTCTCCCACTTTGTGAGCTTGAGGATGCCCTGTTGTTGGTAACTTTAATTTCCTGTGCAATGCTTGAATATATGCATTTCTATTTTTTGTGATCTCCTGAGATACATCAACATTGTTAGGATCAAATCCTAATTTGATAACAATATATTATAAATATTTTATCCATGTATCTTTTCTCTAATGATGATGCCTTTTCTAACTTCAACTCAGAATGAATGTTATTCAAAGAAGTTTGTAATTTTGAAACAAGCATAGCAGAACTTGTTAAAGAAGAATAGATCATTTCACTCACTTGCTTATGTAGATCTATCTGGTCTATAGGGTGAATTTTTTTTAGTATCAAAAGAAAATAAAGAATTTTTGTAGTCCTCTACAATATTTGGGACTGGAACCTTTAGCTCAAGAAATTCCAATTGAAATTGTCTACTATCAAGATCCAATGCAAATAACAATTTGTTTTGGGTAGAGGAAGTTTGTTTCCAAAGTTGAGTATCTGTAGAAAACTTTAAAAGCTCATTCTTTTTCTTCATTTCCCTGAATTTAGAAAAAATGCTTTGACTACTAGAAGAAGGAGAAGTAGATGCATCAATTATTTTTTCTTCAATCTGTTGTAGAGTAAAAACAGGTTCGCTTGACACCATAACTATAGTTGATACCTCTGTATTCCTGACTTCATATGATTCTTCTTTTGTTTCCTCGGTGTGAATTATTTTGAAAACTCTAAACTTTGTTAACTTGAACCCTAAAATGCCAGGATAAATGCTCTCAATTGTCCTTTTTATCTCCTTTTCTTTTGGATGGGGATTTTCCAATGTTTTCTGACTTGACACTTGTTCTTCAATTTCATGTAAAGTGTATTCCTCGCAAACCTCCTGATTAACATCTTGCTAAAGTCTGCTAGTTGAAATTATTCCCAAAGGATCATAAGGCCAACTAAAACTCATTTTAAATTTCATTTGATTTAATAAATTTTATGTTTCTTTATCAATTGCTCTAGTATTTGCTATGAAGGGGCCAATCTATTATTTAATTTAAACTGAGCTTTCTATTTCTTGGACACAATGAATTTCATCTACATTCAAGCTCTCCCTCATGAATTCTAAAGAAAAAATCCTCATTGTAAGAAATATTAGTAGCTTACAAGTTGACAATTCACAACCATAAATCTTGATCTCTGTGAAACTTTGATACATATACCAATATCGTACCTATGTTTGTTCACTTAAATGTAAAATTATCTTAATTTCTACTGAAATCCTTGGGACTGCATCACTACTAATAAGATAGAGTGATAAGTACAGGAACTCATTAACAAAATCACTGAATAAATACTCTTCTGAATTATTTTTGTCTAATGAGGTCCAGTGAATAACATATTGTGGCCTCCCCTGTGAATCTAGTTTCTATAGTAGCATCTTAAACCTCTCAACTTGGTGTTATAAGAACAACTTGGTGTTATAAGAACAAGTAAACTAACACAAACTAATATTTGAAGGATCTTTCTGCACTTGATTTTAAAAAATGATCATGAATTTTATTTGAGATAAATTGGCTAAAATTGAACAGGACAGAAGGATTTTTTCTAGAAGAAAAGATAGATAGAAATACTAGAATAACCTCGTCAATCCATTCATCACTTTGATAACCTAACAGACAACAAACCATGGAGATTATTTGTCTAGACATTTAAGGAAACATAACTGAGGGAGGAATAAGGTGGATTATGACACGAAAATTCAGATCCTTCTAGTAAAAATGACTCAAAAATATGGGCTCTCTCTTGAAATGTAAGCTTCTAATAAATTTCAATTAATGAGTTGATTGAAAAGGAATGTAGGGAACTTAGAGGACTGATTTGTAAAGCTTGAAGAATGGACTTCGGCATTATGTAGAATACAATTTCACCATTTCTAGAAACTACTGCTCTTTCACTGGGTAAATATCTTCTTTTGCACTAGGAGACAAACTCGGGAAGATGGTGAGACTAAGGAGAAATGAATTAAAGTAACATGGATTCTCAAAAACTAAACTCATCACTGGAATCTTCAAACTTTTGAAAAGCCCAATTATGCAATTCATACAAATCAAACTCATACTTGGTCTCTACGATTTTGAAATCTAAGTCTACCAAAGACAACTCATCCAAATTCAAAATTGCAAGAAGCATGGGGTTTTCAATCTGTGATTTACTTTTCCCTTTACAAGTACTCATTTTGAAATTGAAAAGAAAATAGGAAAATTGAAATACCATGGAAGGTTGAAAATGTTGATTGGAAATCTTGTGCGTACTTGTTGATCGAAAAGCTTGTGCATGCTTGGAAATTCCTTTTTTGCTTAATCCTTCTGCTAGCACTGCATATCTGAGCAAATGGTCGGATTATTTGGGCAAATTATGCATTTAAATAAATTCAAATTCTCATTGATGATTTTAATGATCGAAGCATTTTAACAGGTTTTTGAACATTGGTGGGAATTAATTGTGATATTTGGTGGTTATGAACTGACAAATAAGGGAGGAGATAACGAGATATTACTTGGTGGAATGTATAGTGAAGGGATAGATTTGGCGGGAGTAACAACTAGCGGGTGGGAGAAATGGCTAGTAGGAAAGGTAGTTGTCGGGGTGGGGGGTAAGGGGGGGGGGCGGGGCGGGGCAGGTGGGGGGTTGGGGTATGTGTATATGGTTTTTGGGGAGGGGGATGGACAATGCATGAGCACTCGCCGCGTCATTTTCCATGGTTTACGAAAATCATGGATTGCGGACCCACCTCCCCCCCTTCGTTAAACGTGGGAATGCGGGGGGTGTCTGATCATTTATTAGCTCTTAATTGTAGCGGATAAAATCCTAGCTATTAAAACATGTGTGAGAGCTACCACACACCTTTATTGGCGAAAAAATAAAAATAACTTACATTTATTTATAAAATAAACAAATTTTTACTCGACGTTTATAAAAATATTCCCAATTCTTACAAAGTACATGATAAAAACCCATGTTTTTAAATTTCTTTCATAAGAAAAATTTATGGTTAAAAAAAAGTTACAACATAATGTAGATGCCCCATCCTCCTATGCCAAAGCTCACTCTAGCTATCAATATCATGTACAAGAGCCTTCACCAATTGTACTCTCAACAAATATATGTTGTTCTCCCTACTCTCAATTAATCACCTCTTGTTGGGATCAACTCCCTTTAGCCTAACAGCGACTTCACCTCCTCTAAAGCTGACTTCTAGTCTAGTTTCCTCCATGGTTGAAACTGAAAGGAGATTCTTTTACCACCCTGGTACAAACATCACTTGGTTCAACTCCATGATATTCCCCGAGTCCATCTGAAACTCAATGTTTCTAATTCCCTCTACTGCATACTTGGTGTTGTATCTAAGCTCCACATGTACGTCTCTAGGCTCTTTGGTCGTGTAGGTGAAAATATCTTGAGATCTTGTCATGTGACGATATGCTCCATTATCCAAAAACCACACCCCACTTGTAACAATGCTAGAAAGGCATGACACCAAGGTAAAGTAATTTTCAAACTTCTTTTCCAAATCATACATTTGTTTCATGGTTGTTGTAGACACTTCTCCTTTCCCTTCTTGTTTCGACATTACCCAACAAAGTGACCAAACTTACGATATGCAAAGAATTTACTTTGCTCATTTCCTTCTCCTTTTTACCTTATGAACATGCTCCTCTACATTAGTTCTTCTTGGCCTTGCATTTTCCTTTCTTTGCCTTTGCAGCAAGAGTAATTTCTTCCATGCCACCACTCCTTCATTGTCCACTAGTTAATGAATTCTCCCATATCTCCTTCTGTATTAATTCATCCCATAACCATACCCAATCAAGGAGTTGTTGCCTAGCAAGGATCCCCTCCAAGTCCATTGCTTAACACATTATTTCAGAGCTACTTTCACAAGCTCTTAACCATTAACTACCTCCCCAAAAAGTGATATCTCATCATGAGCTTGTTGGATCCTAGTGAAGTAAGATGTTATGCTCTGATTAGTTCATCTTGATGTTGTTTAACTTTTCTTGCAACACCTTCTTCCTATTTTCATTTGAGCTCTAATAAAGACTAGTTAGGGCTACCCACATCTCGTGTTATGTCCTTCCCTATTATGTAAGGAATTATATGATCCCTCACACCATCCAAGATTATATCCCTTGTTTTCACATCCTTAAGGTTATGCTTGACTGCTTAGACAAGATCACAACTTAGATATCTATGTTTGCAAAATGCCACAAACCATTCATTTTCATAACAATAGTGATTCACTCCTTACATGGACTAAAATTAGCCTCCCGTCAAACTTATCTTCATATCTCAAACTACTCAGTGATGTCATTTCATAAATCAACCTTGGCCAAAAAACCCCAACTACAAAATTGAAATAATTTTATTGTCATAAAAAAAATTAATTGTTGTTGTAAACCCTAGTGATCATAGATCTCTCTCTTAAAGTTTTCTAGAGCTTTAATACACTGTTAAATTTCTAATACCAACCTAGATTTACTTTCTCTCAACAATTATTTATTCCCATCAATTCATTTTATTACCCAAATAAATTTTAAATTGTTGGGAAAGAAATCACTAGTATTTTAGCTTCCAAAAATTAAAATGTAGTGAAAACAAAAAAAAACAGAGAGATAAATCACATCACAACAAAAAGTGTACACCCATAAAAATTCTCCTTCATTGAATAATCTTAGGAAAATATGGTTTTTGCAATACACAAAAAAAATCCATTAACTAGTGTTGGACACCTAATCCTAAAGGGTTAACGTGGAAGCCAAATGGACAAAGCAGTCCAAGAGACCTTGGGATCTGAATCCCAACGGTCACCAAATGTACTATAAATGTATATCAAATTGTTAATAAAATAGCAACGCATGCTTTATCTTTTCTATTTTTGTTCCCCTAACCATGTCTGTTTAACATGGTATCAAAGCCATGATGTGTGGCCTGTGTAGTTGCCTTGAATAGTGCTGATGTGTGGCCTGTTTAATTATGCCTGCCTATTTTTCTGAATACCTCTGACTGTCATAAACGTTTAAAAAGAAAAATAGCTTCATTACACCTGCTCCTCTGTCCGTTGCCTGAAGGAGAAACGTTGCCTGAAGTAGAAACGCCCCTGACAAGAAACGCTCTCTGACATAACGCCTCTGTTACACCTGTGCTGCCCTGAATTCGTTCAAAATACAAAATCGTTCTAGCGCCTCTAGGCCCTGTCCATTAACGCTCCGTTCACTGCCTGCTCCTCTGTCCACTGACTGACATGAGCATCTCCCGTTGATTTGGCACCCAAGATCCAGAAAACGATGTGATAAGACCGATGTCGTGGAGAGAATGAGAGAGGATTTAGATTACCGTTGGCGTTACAGCTCATCTCCCATCGATTTCCATTTCCGCTGGGGAGAGGCAGAGGCATAATCAGAATGATCTTCAGAGATTGTGTTAATTTTCTCAGGCACAGACAGAGGGCATAATCCGAATGACATCATTAGAGTCCCTCGGCCCGCCCGTCCATGGAGGGAAAATGAAAGTTGGAGGGGTCGAAAATATTGGTGACGGTGCCGACATTCTGTAGTGTACTCCAACGCAGGATTTGATCCCGGCACCTTCGTTGCCCGCCTCCTTTTGTGAGACTGGTTGGAATTGTTGCAAGCGCCACGCCTGCAGTTCGAGCCTCATAGCATATGCAAATCCTCCACTAAAAGCAGCGGAGAAGACATTAATCGGAGAATCATGTCATAATTCTTCAACTGTATGGAATCAATATCGATTCTCGATAACCTCGTCTCCTGGATCATCAAGAATCAGACAACCGCGGCCTTTGAGGTGTCGGAATTCTTGCTGGTGTTGCCTTCTTTACTAAATTCATTCAGAGATGGCCTTCTCGACGGCCTCTGTTACGATTCTGATTGATCAATCTCTTAGCTCCTTCCGCCATTACATTTCATTGGAGTCAGTATATCTGCCTGTCTGTCCATGAGAGTCACAGGCAGAGGCACCGGAGAAAGTATTTTCAGAATTGGAGAATGTGATAGACACAGAGGAGAGGCATCATCAAAGCCATAGCAAGATCACATGCAGAAGCGTGAATGACCACAGATGGGATATAGGCATGGTATTTTTATTACACTCAGAGGCAGGGTAAATTTATTACAAAGGTAGACGCAGAGAAGCAATTACAGGCAGAGGAGGCAGAGTATTTTCACATGACTAATACACCGCGGTCGCAAGACATTATCTGTTTGTTGACAAAAAAAAGGAGAGATATAACGCACGAACGACAGAAAGGCTTGTTTGTATTCAAGATGTAACCAGCCTTGGATTGACGTCAACGTTAGAGGAGGATGATGTTGTGCCTCGCAGATCAGAGGGATTAATTTTTGTCTGGTATTCGATTTTTCCGTTGAGATTCATTTTGGGGTGTGATTAACGCTGGACGCGTTCCCAATGTTACTTCGCAGGCTCTTTCACTCATAGGGTTTTGTTAACTACCAAATAGTTTTGACATTAAAGAAAAATGGCCAGAATTTTGTTAACTACCAAGTAGTTTTGACATTGAAGAAAAATGGCCAGAATCAGTGAAGTATTAGAGTTCATGAAAACTCTTATACAATCCACTGTTGATGACACATTACAAATCAGCAAAGGATCTTTCTCAGAAATTCAGACATGTCTACAAAATGCACAGGAAAAGATTGATTTTTTGCAGCTTGAATCACAGCTACAGCAAGAAGAGCTACATCAAAATAGAGATCATTTTGAACCTGTTCAGAACATTGAGACAACCACCCATCAGCAACAAGTAGATAATGTTACAGTTCATTCAAATAATGCAGCCGTTGTACATGCAGATGCAGAAACTCAGTCTGCACATCCCAAGCCCATCATCAGACCTTGGGAACAGCTTGTCCACAACAAGCACAGAACCGGTCTTGGATATGACAAGGACTTGTCCTTTCATATTCCAGACTACTCAAAACCCATTCAGTTTCAGAGTGCTGGTTTCATTCATGACAGTTCACCTGCTCCTCATGACAGTACAGCTACAGCTGTTCCAGACTCTGCTCCTCTTCCACAGCAACAACAACAACAACAGATCGTGAAATGCCAACACTGTGATCGAGTTGGCCATCTGAAAGATCACTGTTTTGATCTTCATCCATGTAAGCACTGTCATAAAACTAGTCATTCTTCAAACAGATGCTTCAAAAACAAACACCCTGCAAGAACAAAGATTCATCTGGGATGGATTGCTTCTTGGAAATGGGCATCAACAGCCAAGAAGATATTTCAAACACATGTCAGAACTTGTTCCAGAATATTGAACAGTCTTGCAGTTGAGTTTTCTCCATCTTCTCACCTTGTATCTGACA
>APFE030008105.1:64577-97419 GCA_000404065.3 Pinus taeda | reverse complement strand
CTTGGACTCACCAACATCCCTTTAGATTAAGGGGGGGAATGTTGACACCTAATCCTCAGTGATTGGGGGAATTGAATGTGAACAGTCATCGAGAAGATGAACTGAGCAATCACATTCATGTATATAATAGATAGCTGGCTTAATGAATAAACGAATCAGTTTTCTGGAGTTACTCCTGGCCTGACAAATCAAAAAGGAAATTTAAAAAATAGAGTTGTATTCAAATTTGAAAAAGTGCCAATGCCAAACATTACAAAGATGCGTTTTGGAGAGTCAAAAATCAAATCCAAGTCCTTATAAAGATATTTCCATGAGGATCAATGTCATTTGTATGCCATGACCAAAGAGAAGCAACCCAAAGCAAATTGGTTGAGCAAGTGCGCAATTTGGGTGAAGTTGGATGAAACTTGGCTGGCACGGTGCATAGAGCAGCTGGCGCGGCACACTAGAGAGGCATGGCGCACTAGGACCGAATGCATAGTGTTAATTTACATGGGCACGACGCACTGGGACAGTGCGACACATTGGGTATGCGGCGCGACGCACACACGTGAAGGCCCAAAACTACTTAAAATTTCTCCAAATTGCCCATAACTTGCATGGATTTGCCAGGTAGAGTCTTTATCTTGATGTTTCATCCAATTTTGTGATAAGTTATGGTGGTTTATGGATGATAACAATTGAAACAAAAATCTTAAACCCTACCTCTAAAGTACCTCAATGAAACTTGTTGTTAGGGTCTCAAAATCATTGTTTTGCAACCAAACTCACTCCTCCATCCCATTTTTCCCTTCTTTCCATCATTCCCTTCTCCCTTATTCCATTTCTCCCTGATTTCATGCTTCCCTATCCCCAAAAAATTACTAAACCTCTATCCTCTCCACACATTTCCAAATGTAAAAACCCCAAACCCTACCCTATACATCAAACCCCTCAAAACCCTCCTACATTTCCCTAACAACATTTGTTCCAACAGTCCCTAATCCATTACTATTTTCCCCTTCCTTACAGTCCCTTGTTGCATTTTTCTTCCCTTGGTGGCCGAATTCAATCACATCACAAAAGAGCAGTCCAACACAGTTTTATCACCAGCATCTATTTCTCCAAGGCAGTTTGTATAGCAGCAATTATGTCATCAGGTCATTCATCTGATTATGAAGTGGAAACCCAAAGTGACTCACCCATGGAGGGACATGCACCTAGGAGACCTCATAAAGGTGGCAGACATGTTAGAGAAGAACCGACCATGCTTACAGAATTGCAGGATTTCCCTCTTGTTGTCTCTTCTTTCCAGTTTCAGTCATGTTATGAAATTTGTGAGAAGGTTGCTACTGTTCAAGTCCATCATGAGTTGGCTCACTTATTTGTATTGCATTTGCATGGTGATCAAGTTACTTTGGCTGGTGTCACTTTCACACTTACACCAGATTCTATCTCATTAGCAACCAACATACCTAACATTGGAGAGCCATGGAACAAGAGGCTGAAGATTGACCGGCAGCATTATGAGCCATATATTAAACCCGGTTTCTTGAGGCAGCTAAAGAGAGTGTTCCCTTTCTAATATCTCAAAGATGAGTATGGTCCACTAATGAAATTAATCATGAAGTATTTCAGTTGTGAAGGTCGCTTCTCCCGACTATATGCTTATCACATCAGGTTTCTCATGCATTTCACCCGGGTAAGGATGATGAACATTCCTTATTTCATATGCCAGAACATAGAGAGGATGACCACCCTTGTGCAACACAAAACCCTTGAGAAGTTGTTCAACAATATTTGCCATTTTCCTCTCATCAAGATTTTGGTGGTTCATTAGCTTGGATTATAGGGCATCACTTGGGATGATTTCATCTCTGGTGACTTTTTCAGAGCTTCACAGGGACCTCCAAAGGCTGGGCATGAGACAGGTGGGCCTTCCCATTAGCATGAAGGCCATGATCCACACACTGCTACTGTGCTAGTTTTTATTACTTATCAGAAGGGCACGAGGCAGTTATTTGCAGCTGCAAAGCGAGTGTTATCTCCACCTGGGGTGGAAGGGGCCTCGCTTCCGACATTAGCACCACAAGTACAGGACCCAGGCAAGAGGCCAATGCAGGATGAGGGGCCTTCAGGTGAGCGAGATACTAGCTTCATTCTTATTCAGGATGATGTTACAGACATGGGCTCGCAAAATGCACATCTTAAAGAGATCATCGAGGAGTAGCAGACAGAGATCACAACCTTGTCCCTCGACTTGGAGAGGGTTAAGTGGACTATGAAATATTTGGAGCAGAGGAACAAGCAGTTGGAAGATCAGCAGGCAATCATGGAGTTACAAAGCATCCGCGAGAATTGCCAAGGTTCCCAAAGGAGGAGGATTGAGTTCACTACATTGGAGCAAGAGATTAATGATGATCGAGAGTCTTGGCTTGAAAGAATCAACATCCACCTGGAGAGACTACTAGAAAAGGCTGATAGGGACAAAACATTGTTGATACACATGGCTTTCCATTATAGGGCACGCAATATGAGTTCCAAGGCACGAATAAGGAGTCTAAAGACAAAATTGAAAAAGGCAACAAAGAAGTAAAAGAGGCAAAAGGAGCATGATCGTCTTTAGATATTGGTCGAAGCCTCTTTAGACCATCATGACACTTGATAGAGAAGGTACAGCCCAAATTTCAAGAAATTTGGAGCAATTTTTGCATTTTTGAAAATTTTTCCACTGAAAAAACAAGTTTTGCCTCCCTATGCGTCGTGCCACGTGGTGCTCGCTTTTGCTAGAGGGCTCCAAATTGTAAAAACTTTATATTTTTGGATTTGGTATGAAGAATCATGATTGCTGGTGCATTGATAAGAAATTTGGCCAAGTTTTGAGTCCCCAAGAGGTCAAAAACACTCAAACAATGACCTCACTGCCCCTATTTTGACACACAGGAAGCAGTATTGGGAGATTTCAGTTTTGGAGGGGAAAATGGACACGGACTTGAACAATTCCACTTGGGCTGGAAAGTAGACAGGTAGGGCTTTCCAACGAGCTATCATGAGCTCAATTTGGACTTCGGAAAGGGCCTCAAATCCAGCTCCAAATTGGCACTATGCATAGAGAATCACGCGCGGCACATAAAGGATTTTGGCCTATTTTTCACCCTTCAGCTCAGAAATTCGGCCAGTTTTGAATAGTTTTGCTTTTGATGTAATTATTTATCTACCATGATGTAATTGGAGGACCATGATGTAATATTGGCACATTATTAGTTGTTCTAGAGGATTCATTCACTAAAAAGATAAAATTTAATGAATGAATCAGTTTCCTACCTTATAGAGGCAAGTTGTTTTGATTGCCTAGATTTCAGTGCTTTGTTTAGAATTGGTTGAAATAGCTCCTATAATGATGAGCTCGACCCCTAGAGGCATGGGAATGGGTTAGGATGGTCTATATCATGTATTTCCTAAGTCATTGTTAGAGTTGGACACTTGGGATTGCTTGGCATGTCATTGTACATTCTATCTCTGCATTTTTGGCTAAGGAAAGACCAGGGTTTTGCAGAACTTGTTGGGATTCATGTAGCTTTGTGTTTTGATGGTGTGTTTCTCTATGTACTTGTAAGCTCATTGATGGTTATGTGTATCATTTTCCCTTATCTTTGCTTCTGAAATTAAACAAATGAGTGATTAAAGTAGAATTCACTGGATTGTTGTGCTTTGCTTGGAACTTTTGTTTAATTTTCAATGTTTTCATCTGTTTGAGGAGGACTCTTGAGACTCTCTTGCCCTCCTTGGCTCCTCACCAGTATGATCCATTCATTTATTCATTCTAAAGCATCAAAACAATTGCCTTCCTTGCCCCAACCAGAACTCTGCAAAAACTGTGCCTCATCCCCAGACCCAAAATTACCTCTCCCATTTTCCAACTCAAAACCCCCAAAAACTCAAATAAAATCCTTGCACTTCATACCTGGCCTAATATTAGTTGTTAAATTGGTCATCTAAAGCCCCATCTGATTATCCTTTCCCGAGATTGACCCGAAGAGAGCCCTCTCCTGTCCTCGTAGGGCTAGCTACGAGGCTGAGCATGGTTTGATGTGGACCTAGAAGCTTACCTTTCCAGCCTGAGGTAAATCTAGGCTCTAACACCATTCATACTCATATTTTGACATTCTCCATTTTTTAACTTTCAATTTTTTATTTTTTTTATTTAACTTCTATCAACTTCATGTGTGCTACACACACCAAGTGACTATATTGACAAATTATGACATTCTATTGATAGTTTTGAAAGTAAAATTAATCTTAGTTTTATGAGTTTTTTGGAAAAAATAACCTTTCACTATAATAGACCCTCTTTGATATATGAAATTGTTATCATCATATTCTTCCAATAACTTCATCTTTCATACAGTGCACCACATCACATAATACTTGACATTTTCAATGTCGTTAATGGGTGCAACTATTGAAAAAACATCTCATGCACAATAAAGCAAGTGTAAATTTAGATCATAATTAACATGAAACTAACTTTTTCAACATGGACTTTATTTTATTATATATTCTAGATCTCTAGATTTTAACTATATATATATATCTATATATCTATCTATATATATAACTATATATATATATATATATATATATATATATATATATATATAAAGCAATTGAAATGTTACTTCTCTAACAAGATAAAAACTCGATCACCTTTAGATGATGCTATAGTCTCCTCTGGTTCTATCTCTTCAAAGCTTGCACTTGACATTTCCCTTTTGTATTTAGTTCTATATGTTGCCAAGATTTTACATACATATTGTTTTCACAAACATCATTGGATTGTGTGTCCTGAATGAAAACAATATAAAAATAAGAAAATTTTCTTTTATCAAATGAAAATGCTATTCGGTAACCCTTTGTTTTAATTGAATTGAATTTTTGAGTCCCTTTTACTGTTTCAACTTCATATGTAATCGATTTATCTATATATTGGACTCCAATATGCGAAAAAAACCTATCATAAATTCAAACAAGAATTTAAATATGTTATTTAAAATACAATTTATATATAAAACATAACCATCATGATATTCTTTAAACTATGTAATTTATAAATCTTTAAAATTAGAAAATTAATAAAAATCATCATATATTAAAACTATATACAAGTTAATTTGTATATATGTTCATACCTCCATACCTCCCTTGATGGTTTAGTGTGATGGCTTAGTGCAGCAACACACCATTGAACAACTTGTTCAGCTAAGCCAAGTTGGTTTGCAAAGTGGTCCATTTGATATCATCGAAGTGTTCATTTTATACATGCCCCTGCACCATCATGTTCTCCTTTTCCATGACCCGTATCAAAGAAATTCCAACAATGTTTAATGTGGGTTTTCATATGAAGAAGACACAACAAAAAGAATGATTGCGAAGATTTGAATTCACCTACACATCCATTTGACCATATCCAGTGTTCATCGAATTTTGTCCTGATGATGAGTCTAGTTTCAGACTCGAAACGTCGACTACAAAATATGAACACTGTGGAAAATCCGAACTCCAATCAGAAATCACACCACAGTAATCTGTAATCTAAAATAATAAATCTTGTCAAAACAATTTTGTACTAAATGTGTATCATGTGTACAATCATCGTTGATATAAAAGTAATATTCTTTAATAACATGTATATTCTCACTAGTTCTTTCTATGTGATCAACATTTTGTTTAGCATGTCTATATAGAATATGTACAAGCATAAAGACTTGTTTAGAATGATAATATTCACTCTGTATTTCATTTTGTGCAACAAACGTGTAATTCTCTGCAAAATAAACTATTGACAAAATGGTCCCTCATGGAAAAAATTCATGGGAGTTTTTGAAATGTAGATCATGCCATGAAGATCTATGTGTATGCTTGGTGTACTTATAAATTTATGTCTCAAATTTCTTCAAAAAATCTATCATAGAAATTTCTTCTTCTTGTAAATCAATCCTTTTAGCACTTGTACTACTATTTGAATTAATCGATGTATGGATATATTCATATCTCTTCCATTTCACTTTTAGTTTAGAAAATGATCGATCATTTATATCAATAGAATATTTGTTGTGAAATAAAGTCAAATTTCTACAACGATCACATTTTTTAACACCAACACATTTCTTTTGGTAAAATAATTCATGACTTTCTCTTGCACGTAGAATTTTGGATATGAAATCATGGATAGTGGAAGGAGTTGATTTTTTCTAAAAAATTTTACTAAAATTAAGGAAGGTGTCATAGTATAATTGAAATTCCACATGATAACGACAACAACAAGTGTCGCGTACAGTGATAAGTTTAACATACCATGGTTTTCGTTGCACAAAAATATTGATTAAGACATTAATTCCATGATTCTCTTCTATGAACTTATTGAACAACTCTATCTAAGTGGTTTCCAAGATATGTTTTGCACGTTCTTCATACTGATTTCGTGGTATTATTCATCGTATCACATCCCTTTCATTTTGTGAAAGACACAAATTTTTCATCCAATATTCATAAATTATTTTTTTAACATCTCCTCCAAGTCTATCTTTGTATGGTTGCATACAAAAAACTATCCAACAAATGAGTTCATCATTTACATCTATGTGCAAATGAAATTTCTTGTGTTTGTGCAATGTTTTTCGTGAGGTCCATAATGCTTTTTTCCATAGGTTTTACCAAACAATTTTCTTTAGTAATTGATGAAACCACTGCCATTCGTATTTCTCTACATGCATCTATATTACTTTTCTTTCTAGATCTTCTAATTGATTTTAAAGCACTATTTATACTTTGAATCACAAATTCCTTCACCTTTTTATCTTTCATTGATTTTCGAATACCCAATATATTTGTAGCTTCCTTTAATTTTTTTTATGTTAAGAGACTGTTGATGGTGTTGGACCCGCCAACATGTCAAGGGGATCTCCCCGGTAAGAAGTCCCAATTAGACCTTAGACCGTTTGGTGTAGGAGTCCCAGTAGTGGGTCGTAAGGTAATTCCTTGACTGCGATGTCGCATAGAGGTAAGTAAGATAACTCTGTCAGTAACAAGGGTGTGACTGTTGTAGTGAGTAAAGGAAGGCGAATGAGATGTTCTAACACATGGGGCGTGAGATGAGTGCACCCCTTAGCAACCTGTAGTAGTACTCAACTGAGAAGGGAACACACGAGAATTTAAGATGCATCACAAGTTGGAAAGAAGATGGTTAAACCAATAGCACATCTGCAACAAGATTCATATAATCACATACGAAGTATTTCATACACATATATGTAAGTTAAAAAATATATATTGCTAAGAAACCAGAGGAGTCCAACTACAATAACAACGTATGCATGAAAATGTGCTGGCTCTTATTATATAAAGAAGTGTAAGTCCCAATCATACAATACATCCATGTAAACCTGCTAGCACTAATAGTGGACTGTTACAGCCACATCTGCCTGCTCCTCCAAAGAGACGAACTAGCTTCATGTAGTGGAGAAGCCAAGGTGCATTGCAATATTGTCCAAGCTTTCTCCAAGATAGTCTTATCAAAAGATTGGCTAACCAAAAGCCTATATAATGAGTTATGAGGGAATATTTATAGCAAAGGGTGGGGTGACCCTTGACATTCCCCTTTGTGACAGTTTGACTACACTCATGACTCTTCACCTCCTCTATGACTATTACATCCAAGTATTAACACTTGACTTACACTTGACATGACTCAACATTACAATGCATATGTACTCATGTGAGACAACATGGCTTGAGCAAGCCATGAAAGACATCACTGACACTTAGTCCACTCTGATAAGACCAACTCTTTGACATGCTTGCGATGGTGAAGTTGGTGAGGTGATGCCAAGCTTGGTCGTCCATGATAGTGTGCATGCACCTCATGGTGACACCTTTCTGAAGCAAACTCTTTCCTTTGTTTCAACTGGTGCATTAGTTTTGCTCCTTCATCCAACTCGTCTACTGACATGTGCATGGTCTTCTTGGGTGCGGATAAACTAGAAACACACTGATGCATAGTGTTCATGCTGATCTTCAAGTGTGTGCTAGTGGTCATGCACATCAACTTGCTAAAGTACATGTTTAGCTCCAGTTGAACTTGCCTATTGTCTTCACTTTGGTGAGTGTGTTGAATGGGTTGGATTACATGCATGCGCATGATGACATGCATGCGCATGATGACATGCATGCGCATGATGACATGCATGTTTTTGAATCTCTTGCATGCGATCAACAACAATACTCACCATGTCTGCTCCGTGTCAACTGCTAAGATGGATCTTTAACTTGTACGAGTGTAGTTTCATCCATGAGTTCATGTTGTGCCCACTATTGTTCCTGTTCCTACTGCAACTCATTGGTCTATCTATGCAATTTAATGTTCTTCTTGAGTTGATGCTTCACCACATGCAACTCCTTCTTTGTTCCATTCTTTGTCTTCACATGATCTTCATGTCGCATCGTCACCTCATAGCATGAGTCTCTAAAGTTTCTTTCATTATCAGTGGATCTTCTTGATCTTGCAAGTTTGTTCTGCCTCTGTGTTGTCAACAACCTTCCTCTTGCATTTATTGCCTTCAATACATTCACTGCATTCATTTTATTTGGTATGCTTCCTTTAGTTGATGTTCATGATGTTGGCTGCTGTGATATCTTGATGTTCTTGTCTACGAACAACTTGATATCTTCGTGAGTAGGCAAGCTCATAGACGTTTGATCAACTGCATCTCCAGGCATGCTCTGAGCACTGTCTTCGACTCTGCCCTCTTGGAAACCATTGTACCTACACTACTGAGAGGTAGATGGATACCTGCAATACCTAGAGACATGGAAACAATCATGGCAAGCAATCTACGAGTCAAAAACCAAACGGAACTTGAGAATTGACTTGCAACATACCTGTGTCTGATCATGAAGGTTGTGCAATTTTAGCTGGGAGGTCGGGAGACTGACTACAAAGATTGCACAAGGCACAATTTGGGCTACTAGGAGACTAAATAACTGCTGGAAATGCACAATGCACAGTCTAGACTAGATGTTGGCTACTCGAATTGTGTAATGTGCAATCTCATTTGGCAATGGTTGTAGGCTTAGCAACTGCATTGTCCAATTTTCTTGGCCAATAGTCATTTTCCATCAAGATTGCACAAAGCAAGCCTAGGGAACATCTGCTGGGAATAAATGCACATTTCTGGAGAGGAAGGCAGAGCCTTCCCTCTTAGGATTGTGCAATGATGTTGAGTGAGGCAGAGTCTATGCGAAGGTTGGCTAGACTCATCGATGGGCAACTAAACGCGAATGTGAATGCAAATTCATGTTGATACTAAGTGTAAGCATAAGTGAATGATCATGCATGCAAATGGTGAATGACAAATTCAGAAAGTGGAACAACATCCATGTGGGTAAGGCGAGTTGTCGAATCAGCGACCGTTCGCAAAAAAAAAAATCATGCATGCAACAACAATGAGATGTTAATAGAAACTGAAACAATGCTAGGAAAATCTAATATACATGTAAAGAACAGCAAGCGTTCAAAGAAAATAAGAAAATACTAGTCATACAAGAAAAAACACAAAAAGTGACAAAAATGCAACACAAGGCATGGGAATTGGGCTTACCCCCAAACAGTTGAGCTGATGTGCCGACTGCTCCTAAATGTGATGTGGGATATCAGATTTGCAAGTTTGATTTGAGGAATGAGCTCTGTATCATTCGGTTGATGAGCTTCTATATGATTGAGGTTATGACGCGCATGCCACAAATCTAGAGAAAGCGACACTTGGTGGGAGGTTTCTAAAATGATCCTTGCATGTAACCTCAACTTGCTAAACATATATCCCTGAAACAAGGGATGCCTTTCCATGTTTCCTTGGGAGAAGCAGCCCATGCATGCAAGTTTGTTTTTCTCGGTCCTGGAGGGAACCAATGAACTCAGCTAGACATGCAAGAGTTTGTTTGACTGCTTAAAGGAAATGTGAATTTCTGGCTTAGAGTTGGGATGAATACCCAAGAGATTTGCACAAATTTAGGGCTTAGCAGCCCTGCTGGGGAAAATTTCCCAATTCCTGCTGGGAGTGTTAACTTGTAAAATTGCACAATTTTGGAGCCTACCAGGCTCCTAGTGAAGATTGTGCAATTCTCAGAGGGAAGGTTGGTTTCCCTCCAAAATTGTGCAACTTCTTAGGGGATTTTCTTAGCCTATAGTTGGACCAAGTTTGGGTGGTCAACCTGTGAAGGGAATGCATCGAGTTGTGATTGGCAGGTTTCCTTTGTGTAAGAAAAACACTAAATCTTGTGTACTTGATGAAGCAAGACAAGATGTTGTGCAAGATTGGTAGGGAGGCTCCAAAACATGCTAAGGAAAAATTTTGAAGGGTATTTGTAGCCACTATAACACTTGGCAACACGCTAGTAGAACTCCAGCTCTTTGAGTGGACCTTGTTCATGAAAAGCAAGTCTAACACCTTCGGAAGTATTGTTTAGTTCTCAACTCATCTTGGCTTCACTCTAGCTTGATTGTAAGATGTAGCATCTGCTAAGCCCTTGGTTGATTGAGACACATTCCAAGCCAAGGCAACACAACTATTTCGATTGGGGTTAAGGGGTGTATACGTGCACAAGCAGTATAGTCATGAGAGTCTTAGTTTCATATCTAGTGTTGCTCCACTGCCAGTAGGCATGGGCAGTACCCCGATCGAGTCACATAGGAACACAAGCATGGCTCCACTGCCAGTAAGCCTAGTTAGCACCCTAGTGGAGTTTCTTACATCACCTCCCTGGGCAGGAAGCCTTTCTCTTCTTTTTTCTTATTCATTTTTCATTTTGAATTTTTTGACTTTTGAATTTTTCATTTTTCATTTTCCATTGTGCATAACACTTATTCATTTCAGTGGTGGAAGAGGGGTCCTGACTTATTGCGAGTAAAAGAGGTTGTTCTGGCAGAGAAGTAGTTTATTATATCTCTGATGTGCTTGTTTAGGCTTTCCCCCTTACCTTACTCTACTTGACTGAGTTGACAAGGGCTAACCCAAAAACAACCGACTAGAGAAAGTGACACTAATTAGTGTGCAAGCATTGTCTTTTCACCAAGGTTCACTTTGAACAGTAAGTATTTTCCTTCGACATATCATGGACTAAAAGTAACAAGCTCTTCATACAGAGGTAAGATGACAGATAACCAAGTAGTGATAGTTGTACAAGACCTCTTGTACTTCACCTAGCTCGTTTCAAGAGTATACATGGTTTCACGCAAAATTAACCTACAAACGAAACATGTGAACTATACTAAATAAGTGAAGTAACAAACACCAAAGTAAAGCAAGAGGAGAATAAAAAGTGAAATCAAAGCAAGTAAGAAAAAAAACAAGCAAACAAATAAGCAAACAAAGAAAAAAATAAAACAAGCATGCAAGAAAACTGACTGAAAGCAAACACTACTCCTACTCCTACACTAACGGTGGATGGGCCTGGTCACGTGAAGTGATATTTCTAACCCAACCACCGGTGCATTGGTTGACCCATGTTGTTTAAGGTTTAGTCCGCGAGAAACCCAGTTGTGCGAACAAATAAGCAAGAAAGATATAGCAATGAAGACAACCACACTTCATGCTTTACAGTGCCCACAAGACATAAGTGAGTGCAAGTGCATGACAAGCAATCCGTGGATTTATCATAGTGCAGTGTGACATTGCGTGTAACTTTGAAGCATATGCACACTCTTGACTGAGACACGCAAGCAAACAAAAGAAACAAAGATAAATTGCATCATACATGTGTGCTTGCAATATAAGATTCCTCCAATGCATGAGTGATGGGATCATGTCATTCAAGTGGAGGAAGTATAATCTGTGTGTGAGATGGATCTTCAATGCATATAAATGAGTGATGAGGAGCCTTGGGAGATTGAATAGTTTCCTGATCAGAAGTGAGACTAAACCCAAAAGAGCGAGGACCTAACATAACCATCGCTCAAGCTGAAGTGCCTCGACAGTATTGGGTGTTTTAACATGATCAGATAGATCATCATAGACTGGTGGCTTCGAAATATCAACTATGATAGATTCATGATCATGATCAAATACATAAACAAATGGATCACAATCGCCATGAACAGAAAAATCAATGATTGCATCAGCATCCTCATGATCATATAAATTAAACAGAGGGGTAGATGAAAAGCGAACAAACTAATCCTATGTGTTTTCGGAAAAGATGAATGAAATATCAAGTGGATTTCAATGAATAGCTTATCCTCTCCATTGTTGAATGATGGAACAACATCCAGTGAGTCCTGTGAGTGATCAATAATGGGTGCATTCATGGATGAAGATGCACATGGAAATCATGGATGGTAAGTTCACCAAAGATGTTAGGAAAGGATGGAGGGGGCTTGGATGGAAGGGAGTCTTCCTTCACTAAGTGTTGATGCTCAAGCTCCCACTCATACTTTTCATGAATGATAGGGAATGTTGGTTGTGCAACACCAACTCTGTCGATATTTTGTTCCTTGTTCACAACAAGTGAAGACTCTGGGATGGATGAACACAACACAGTATCATTTGGAGGAACACTTGAGTGCAAAGACGGAGGTCATAGAAAAAAATGCATATGAGAACTCGAAGGACTCACAACCAAATCTGCGTGAAAATTAAGTGAAGTGATGTTGGGAAGATGTGAAAGATGAATAGGTGTGTGAGCATGATCCTGAGCATCACTTGGCAGTGGTGGAGCTATTGAATGAGGGGTAGGAGGACAGTCAGTTGAGAAAGTGCCTGCTTCCACATGAGATTATGCAGCTCCATCAATGAAGAATGTTGATCGAGGCTTGATCTCAAGCTTCTTCTTGTGATGGGAAAATTTCTTAAGGAAATACTTGAATGGTACCAAAGATAGGCAAATTTCATCTGGCTCCTCAGAGCTTGAAACTGCAAGTCACGAAAGCGCTCCCAAAAATCAATAACTGTTTCATGCGGAGCCTTCTGTTGTTGTAACAGTTTTTGGTCAATATGGTCTAAATAAAAATGATAGAAAGTGTCTTGAATAAGATTACATAAGTTCTTAAGTGAGTGCACATTGTCAATGGGTAGGCTGAGCAACCATCTATATGGAGATTCGCAAAGTGTGTATGCAAGCAGCAAGTTGGCATGTTCATTAGAACACCCATCTTCCTCATGAAGTATGGAAAGAAAGTCATTTAAGTACTCAGGCCAGGCCACTTCGCCTTCACCATCATATGTGAAAGTGGACAAGGGATAGAAAAACTCCCCCATGATGGAGACATATTCATGATTCGAAAAACATCACGGAGGGAGAAGAGTGCAAGAATCCATGAAAGGTATGCAGAGGTTCAAAACTAGATGAGAGGACACAACTTGTCATCTGGCCCTCCTTCTAGCACCAGAAATGTTGATGGTGCTAGACCTGTCAACATGTCAAGGGGATCTCCCTCGTAAGAAGTCCCATTTAGACCTTAGACCGTTTGGTGTAGGAATCCTAGCAGTGGTTCGTAGGGTAATTCCTTGACCATCATGTCGCATAGAGGTAAGTAAGATAACTTTGTCTGTAGCAAGTTTGTGACTATTGAAGTGAGTAAAGTAAGGTGAATGAGAGATTCTAACACATGGGGGGTGAGATGAGTGCACCCCTTAGCAACCTACAACAGTACTCAGTTGAGAAGGGAACACACAAGTGAAGTTGCATCACAAGCTAGAAAGAAGATCAGCTGACAATCCAAAGTGATGGTTAAACCAACACATTTACAACAAGATTCATATAATTGCATATGAAGTAGTCCATACACAAATACGTAAGTTAAACAATATATATTGCTAAGCAACCAGAGCAGTCCAACTACAATAACAACATATGCATGAAAATGTGTTGGATCCTATTATATAGAGAAGTGCAAGTCCTAATCATACAATACATCCACGTAAACCTGCTAGCCCCAACAGTCGAACATTATAGCCACATCCGCCTACTCTTCTAAAGAAATGAACTAGCTTCATGAAGTGGATAAGCCAAGGCGTGTTACAATACTGTCCAAGCTTTCTCCAAGATAGTCTTATCAGAAGCTTAGTTGAACAAAAGCCTATATAATGAGTATGAGGGACTATTCATAGCAAAGGGTGGGGTGAACCTTGACATTCCCCTTTGTTACAATTCAACTACCCTCATGACTTTTCACCTACTCTATGACTGTTACATCCAACTATTGACACTTGACTTACACTTCAGATGACTCAACATTACAATACACATGCACTCATTTAAGGCAACATGGTTTGAGAAAGACATGCAAGACATCACTAACACTTGGTCCACTTTGATGAGACCAACTCTTTGACACGCTTCTGATAATGAAGGTGTTGAACTCCTGCCAATCTTGGTCATCTGTGATGGTGTGCCTGCACCTCATGGTGACATCTTGCTTTTGCCTCTGTTGTAACTGGTGCATTGGTTTGGTTCCTTCATCTAACTCATCTACTAACATGTGCATGGTCTTCTTAGGTGTGGATGAACCGACAACACATTGATGCATAGTGCCCGTGTTGATCTTCAAGTGTGTGCTAGTGATCATGCGCATCAACTTTCCAAAGTACATGTTTAGCTCCAGTTGGACTTGCTTCTTTCTTCACCTTGGTGAGTATGTTAAATTGGATGGATTTCATGTGTGCACACAATGACATGCATGCTACTGAATCTCTTGCATGTGATCAACAAACTTCTCACCATGTTTGCTTTGTGTTAGCTATTGGGATGGATCTTTAGCTTGTACGGGCACAGTTTCATCCATGAGTGCATGTTGCACCCGCTATTGTTCATGTTCATGTTGCAACTCATTGGTCTATCTGTGCAGTTTCATGTTCTTCCTGAGTTGCTTCTTTAGCACATGCAACTCCTTTGTTCCATTCTTTTTCTTCACACGATCTTTATGTCGCACCATCACCTCATAGCCTGAGTCTCCAAAGTTTCTTTCATTATCAGTGGATGTGGTTGATCTTGCAACTTTGTTTCGCCTCTGTGTTGTCACCAACCTTCATCTTGCATTCGTTACCTTATCTTCATTCGCTGTGTTCATTATATTCGGTATGTTGCCTTCAGTTTCTATTCATGATGTTTCTTATTGTGATATCTTGATGTTCTTGTCTACGAACAACTTGATATGTTCTTGAGTAAGCAAGCTCATAGACAGTTTATTGACTGCATCTACAGGCATGCTCTGAATGATGTCTTCAACTATGCCCTCTTAAAAACCATTGTACCGTCACTGCTAAGAGGTAGATGGATACTTGCAATACCTGGAGACATGGAAACACTCATGGCAAGCAATCTGTTAGTCAAAAACCAAATTGAACTTGAGAATTGACTTGCAACATACATGTGTGATGATCATGAAGGTCACACAATTTCGGCCAGGAGGTTGGGAGACTGACTACCAAGACTACACGAGGCACAGTCTGGGCAGTTGGGATACTGACTTACTACTGGAACTCCGCAATGCAAAATCCAGTCTAGTTGATGACTATTGGAATTGGGCAATGTGTAATCTCAGCTGGCAATGGCTATAGGCTCAGTAACTACGTTACGAAATTTTCTTGGCCAGTAGTCACTGTCCCTTAGGATTGTGCAAAATAGGCCTAGGGAATAGCTAGTGGGTAGAAATGTGCATTTCTAGAGAGGAAGACAAAGCCTTCCCTCTCAGGATTGCGCAATGCTATCTAGTGAGGCAGAGTCCAAGCCAAGGTTGGCCAGACTCGGCGATGTGAAACTAAAAGTGAATGTGAATGTGAATGCATGTTGATACTAATTGTGAGCATAAGTGAATGATCATGCATGCAAATGGTGAATGAAAAATTCAGAAAATGGAACAACATGCATTTGGGTAAGGCAAGTCACCGAATCAACGACCATTCATGAAAAACAGTTTCATGCATGCGACAGTAGTGAGATGCTGACAAAAACTAAAATGGTGCTAGGATAATCTAATATACATGTAAGTGACAACAAGCATTCAAAGGAAACAAGCAAACATTACTCATACAAGTGAAAACACAAAAAGCGACAGAAATGCAACACGAGGCATGGGAAGCAAGCTTACCCCAAAACAACTGAGATGAATGTGTTGACTACTCCTAGATGTGATGTGGGATGTTAGAGTTGTAATGTTGATGTGAGGAATGAGTTCTGCAGCATCTAGTTGATGAGTTTCAATAACATCGAGGTTGTGACGTGCATGCCACAAATCTAGGGAAAGAGACACTTGGTGGGAGGTTTCTAAAATGATATTTGCATGTAACCTCCACTTGCTAAACATAGTTCCTTGAAACAAGGGATGCCTTTCCATGCTGCCTTGGGAGAAGTAACCCATGCATGCAATTTTGTTTTACTCAGTCCTGAAGGGAACCGGTCAACTCAGCTACACATGCAAGAGGTTGTTCGACTACTTAAAGGAAATGCGCATTTATGGTTGGGAGCTAGGTTGATTGCCTATGAGATTTGCACAATTTCTGGGCAGAGCAACTGACTGTTGCTAAGGAGCCCTCCTAGGGAAAATTGTGCAATTCCTGTTGGGAGTGTTGACTAGCAAAATTGCGCAATTTTGGAGCCAAGAAGGCTGTCAGTCAGGATTGCACAATTTATGGAGGGAAGGTTAGTTTCCCTCCTGAATTGCACAATTTCTTAGGGGATCTGTTCATCCTGCAATTGGACTAAGTCTGGGTGAGTAGCCTGTGAGGGGAATGCATCAAGATGTGATCAACATGCTACCTTTGTGCAAGAAAATCATTGAAGCTTGTGTACTTGATGAAGCAAAATGTGCAAGAAAATCATTGAAGCTTGTGTACTTGATGAAGCAAAACAAGATGTTCTGCAAGGTTGGTAAGGAGGCTCCAAAACGGGCTAAGGAAAAATTTTGGAGCGTGGTTGTAGCCACTACAACAGAGACCTCTCAAACTGTGAGCTTGAACTGTCACAGTTTTATCATTGAAGAACTTATCAATAATGAGCTTAATACGATATCGTATAACATGGTTAAATTTTTTATCTCCATATGTGTCAGTGTCAACATTCTCTAGCATCTGATCATCGATATTGATTTCATCTGTACATATGAGAATTAAATGTAGATGGGTATAAATAGTCATTAAACAATTAAATTTAAAAGCAGAGTTTGAATGAAATTGAAATTAATAAATATGTATAATTTCAATAATACACATGACATATATATACATACCTAATGGTGATTCAACCTCTTCACTCTAATCTCTTTCAACATCTTCAACAACATCATCAATCATTGGTTCATTATTTTTTTTTACTTTTTCCTCCAACATTTTCAATCTCATCATCAATGTTATGAGGAATATCTCTCTCTGTTTACATTTCAAAATATTTTTCAAATTAGTTCTTCAAATAAAATTTAAATTTCACAATACACTTGTTACATTTTAAATATTATTTATAATATTTACATTTACATACTTGCTTCAACTTCTAGTTGATAATTGTTTTCACTTTCAATATTTAAGAGTCTTTCCTTCTTTATTTTGTATTAGTTTCTCGAATATTCTCTAGCAGTCTTATTGTCTCTTATTCGATCATATTTTCTCTTGCAGTTTCTTTTATTTCCCATGATAATTCAATCAACGTAGATTTTTAAAATCCAACACAAAAAAACTCAATTTCAAAATCCTACAAAGAAAACTCACTTTGAAAATTTAGACCAAAATACTCACTTTAAAAATTCAATGCAGAATACTTATTTTAAAAAAAACTCACTTTAAAAATTCAGGCAAAAAGATTTACTTTAAAAAAATATCACTTTAAAAATTTCAGCGCAAAAAACCCACTTTAAAATTTCAACCCAAAATACTTAATTTGAAAGTTAAGCCTAAAATATTCACTTATAAAATTCAGCCGAACAAATTTCGTTTAAAAATTTAGCCCAAAAGATTTAGTTTAAAAGTTCATTCCAAATAAGGAAACATTACGAAAATAATGCTTTGGCTCCATGTATTTATATCGTTCAGGAAAAAAAACAAATTTGGAGGGACATGTTTCATTTTTGCGGTCGACATACAATATAGACACATTTTCGGTTGAACTTTAAAAAAAAATTGGTCGAACTTTTAAATTAATTCAACCAAATTAATTTTTTGTTCATTTTTAGCTCAGTCGAACTGCTTTAACCTGCAACACTGCAACAATTATGCTCTAGTCACATTTCTCCAACTTCGGAATGGTTACATGTCACCTTTCTTGCATAATAAAAGTCTTGGCTCTCGTCACCTTTCTTGCGCTTGATTCAAAGTTTTGTTATGTCTAATGCACGATCATGCCACTTTGGTTGGGAAAGAAGAAAGTTAATGGAACTCTAGGAGAGTTGTATGGAACCCAACAAGTAATGAAAGAATTAGATGAAGTTGGTGCATGTGTCAGGGTAGCTAAAGGTAATTATATGACATCGAGCTAGGTTGCTTTTGTAGATTAAGATAATGGATTGTGGTAGAACAATCATAAGAAAGGTAACAAGAAAGGTAAATTAAATGGGCTTAAGGTAACATATTCCTTTTCTATGTTGGGAGCGATTGTTCTCAATGTTGTGCATCGATAATGAGAGTTCTCTTAACCTTGACCTTATGATATTTAGTAATTATGTTTTGCTTATGTTTATGCTAATGTTTATATATATGCATGTATGTCATTGTCCTGACAGATCATGATTTTTTTATGTCGATATATATATATATATATATAATAATAATAATATATATATATATATATATATATATATTATATTTGTTGTCTAACAAGGTCAATTAGGAATTGTTCTTGTGGAGGAATGATTGCTTATGCTGGTGAATGGCATGAAGAGATTCTTGGTTCATGAGGAATCAAGTGGGAAGAGTAGCCCAACATATCTCTAAGGTCAGTATCATGTGGATATTGTTGGCATTATGACGCATGTGTTTTCCTTGATGGAAAATCACCTATAATAGAACAAGTATATGGTAACTATATGAATCCTCAGGTCAGTTCAGAGGTGACAAAGTGATGGAATAGAATAATAGAATGATGGGATAAAGGTTTACAAATCATAATCAAATGTTTGATACATGTTAATATTTGAAGATCTATATGTGGTTTCATCAAGGCCAAGTCACATATACATGTGAGTTTAAAGAAGAAAAGGCGTGTATAGTTTTTACACCATGGTATTCTAAATACCAAGGGTACTTACCATGGTATTTCATTGTGGTATTGAGTCCAAAAACAATTCTTCTTATCTCATCTAAGAAAACCATTGGCTGGAGTATGGTTTGACCTGTAGTACTAAAAAAGGATAAACTATATAAGGAGGTGAATATCAAAGTTCTAAGTGTGCATGTGTAAGGGTTTTTTTATAAATACTTCAATGCGAAGTATATTTGCATTGTGATGGCTATAGTTGACATAGATCTGAAATAATTATGCACTGATGAATACAATGATTAATCAGGATCATGAGACCTAAAATGAATTTTCATTGTATGATCTGCTCATGGATTGACTAAATCTAAGTATTGATTCATGTTTTTATATTTTAATATTATGATCTAGGCCTTTCTGAAGTTCTAAAGAGTTTCCCAATTTTAGGTCAAAATATGCAGATATATACGCTGGTTGGTCTCGGTGAAGTTGTGTATACACGAAGGTTTGTTTCTTCAAAGTCATGTATATAAAGGAGGGGTTTATGTTCAAATTTTCATATCTATACATAGGTTGGTATCGGTGAAGTAGCATATACACGTAGTTTTGTTTCTTCAAATTCGCGTATATAAAGGAAGGGTTTTTGTTCATAAATGACTAATCAACCACATCAGTGCTACTATATCTCTGTTGTCTGTTAATGATGTCATCATGTTGATCTGGTTTGATTGATAATGTCTGAAGTAGAACTAATTGAATGATGATGTTGAATTTAGTTATATGTTGATTGGTTGAAAAAATTATTGATGTTGCTAACTGTATGAGTGTTCTGTAAGCTAACATAATATTTTAGATCTTTAGTATTTTGAGATCGGTATGCAGGTTGCTATACAGAATAGCGCATATACATGCAGGTTACTTCATGTGAAGTAGCATATACATGGTTGCATATGAATGATTGGGGTTGCAGTTGATTTCGTGTGTTGATGCAGTATTCTGTATTCTGAGTTCAGTTCTATGTTTTGGCTGTAGTGGTGTCACTATTCTGTTTGAATTAAGTTGGTGTTTGATTTAGTTGATCTACAAGTTGTGATATATTAAAGTAGGTGGATTCTGTGTGAAAATTTATGAAATGTGGTCCATGAATTTTGCTGAGGGTTGGAGCCATCAATAAGGAAGTCGAAGCTTCCTACCAGTAGTAACTCATAATCTGATCAGGGTGTTGGAGCTCCCTTCCAGTAGGAGCTAGAGAACGAGTGAAGGTTGTAACCTTTAGCAGGTGGGTGACTATGTACTGGTTTAAGTCTACACCAGTACAAGAATGTAAGAAGTTTTTAATATTAATAAGTTTGAAGACTGAGATGAAAATAGCGGTGGTTTCTCCCACATTTGGTTTCCACCTTAAATCCTAGTGTCCATGTGTGTTTCTTATGTGTGATACTTTATTCAATTCTTACTGAACTTCTTACTGCTGATCAAATGCCCGATAAATCTCTTACATTCTAGTTTAATTTTAATACATAAATAATTAGTTGTTTTACAAGTTTACTAAGCATACGCTAGTTTCTTTTGAAATAGTCACATATGTACACAAGTTGGTTTTAGTAAAGTGGTGTATACATTTCAGAAAATAAAATTATTGTTGTGAGTTTTTAAAATGCTGATTCACCCAGCCTCTCAGTATTTTTCCCAATAGATATGAATTGATATTATGTGATTATACTATGTCTATGTTTATGTTATGGACAAGCTAATGATGAGAGATACAATAAGGGAATGAAAACAACTTGATCCATGACATGCCAGGATAATCTAGTTCTAATGTTGTCCATGTGTTGTGCATATTTTATATTGAGTGACTATACCTATGTTGTTGTTTGCATATTTCATATGCAGTGTTGGGTATAGATGGTGCTATGTACATGTTGGATATGTAGTGTTGTATACATATCGTAGTGTGTGCATGATGTGTATGTGGGATTGTGTGCATATGTGTTTGTGTGCATGTTGATGCAGGTAAAAACCCGCTATACACATAGTATGCATATAGAATGCATAATATCATCTGTCCCAAGAATTTCCTTTGACCTGCTTGGTCAAACCTTCAGTATGCTAAGGTTAAGTCCCTTCATTTAATCCTCATTCATGTGGAGACATTTCTTTAGACTTTCTATAGTCTAAACCTTCATTAATCCTTCTATCAGGACTCTATACTCAACCCTTCACCCTTTATGGTGACCTTGGTTAATCCTTTCACGAAACCTTATAACTCAATAGAGTATGCCTTCGGAGCTCTCGACTTGGGATATGCGACAACTTCTCCACCATTGATTTCATTCACCAGATCAACGGTTGTCACAATATCACATTAAACCTTCATGTGCTTTCATTGCCTCTTGAATGCGACATTCGACAACACAACTGAACTTCAAATAACTTAAAGCCACGCCTATAATTTCCTCAGGTTTGCTCTCCACAATTCTTTATCGCGATACTTCTCCATCATCGATCTTACCTTTGATCCGACAACTGTAATTCTTCCCAATCAACAAATTAAATCGACACTTTATAACCATTGATGAAGATCCACTTGATTCGACGGTCCACAATGATATCGGGTGGAACACTTACGCGAGGTTTAATGCCTTTTCGAACCCAATGAGAATTCTAAATGCTAGATATATAGAAGTTTTAGTCTACCCTTACCATTAAAGCTCAATCTCTTTACGGCCCGATATCCATTGGTTGATGAGGCTTTTATATCCTAGGATCTGCGGCCCTTCTACTAGCACGAGGGTTATCAATGCTCTTAATCCTATAGTTAACTGTGATGTGGCATTAAATTTTGTGATCGATGGCTAAGATTAACTACTGGACTTCAACTACGATTGAGCTTCCGTACCCTCTCTACCCCCATAGCTCTTTACATTGGTTTTATGTTGTTTCTTCAATAACTTTTTGTGGTTCCAATTTTCTTCAGGGATCTGGCTCTTCGCTGTTCTACCACAACTATCACTTCTGTTTAACTCCACTCACCTTTATGCTCTTCCACCTTCATTGTAGAACTAAAGGCTTTCTTCTGTATTGTCCATGTGTACAAAGTCGTAACACAACTTTATGGTTCTCTCCTCGAACCTCTTGCTGACTGATAATTCTAACCAACACTTCTTTTGTTGGAATCGTTATCTCTAAGACAACTCTACCCACAATCACAACTATGGAGCTACCTCAACACTTCTACCCAACCGCAGTTGGAAGTTGTTCTATTATGCTTCTCTAAGTTTCGTCTTTGTTCTGCACCTGCAACGTAAGTTACAAAGAATCACTCTAAATCATACATGATCTATATCTCAATTACTCAATACGTACACATGACTCAGAATTGAGTTGTTTGTAGTAATAAACATGTATTTACATAGAGAATTCCTTGTCTGTCTGATCGTCTATATCAGTGGCCTTCCTTCTCCTGCTCGTAGGCTTATAGTCTGACTGATTGACTCCTCTAACTACTCTTCTAAGTACTAACTCACTAACTTGCTCTCACCTTTTAGGCTTACATTTATACAAAAAGGTTTTGTTGAACTAATTCTAGTTCAGATCCTTAATTTGTTGAACTAACACCTGAAATTCTTCTAAATCTACTTTTAACTCCTACTTATCCCTAAGAGTCCTCTCTAGTTCCTCTAATCATGAGACCTATAAGAGTTACAATTGATTTCCAACTCTCTCATCATCATTAATCACTCATGTTCTCCTACACTTGAGACCATTTACAAATATCCTCACACTTATCTAATTAATTCCTACTTTAACCACTCAAAACATTAATAACTACATACATAGGAATCCAACTTCCTTGAAAACACAAGAACCCCTATGTCTACTAAAATACAATGGTATTTTTGAGTCAATGCTCCCACATCAAACTCCCAAAGTAGAAAACATTCATGATCTCCTGATCATGTGTCTTCATGTGTTGATAGGTAACCTCCAGGGTCCTAAACTTTAGTTTGTAGTTGTCTGAATACTCTACACGTTTGTTGTTGTTGTATGTCAGTTGTCTTCTATTTCATCTTCCTCTCATTGTTAATAAATTTCAAGTTCTGATTGATCATTCTTCATGCTATTGTCAATCTCCTCCATGTGGAATGTTTCATCATTAACTACCATAACTCTTCAATCTCCATCTCTAGCATATCCTTGCATTGGTCCATTGCTTCCATTTACTGCTACTTCTTTCTCTCTGCTTTAGGTTGTTGTTGATGTCCACTAACTCTTCAAATTGTTGTTTATTATCTTCTCTTTGAAGTTTTTGGATTCTTATTGCCACCGTTTGAACCTTACCCTCTTTCATGATTATCTCTTTCTTCATTGAATCCTGACTTTCTAGCATTCTCTCCAGTAACCTAACATCTCTGTTCCATGGATTAAATACTTCCACAAAATCTTCCTCTTTCATTTTTATTTGGTTGCTCATCTGTGCCAAATTTTCTCTAGCATCTACAACTAAACCTGCACTCACAGAACAATTATTAAAATAAAAAACATAAGGCCTCATTGCCTCTTTTTCCTTTGGCAACACATTAGTATGCTACTCTAATATCTCCTCCTCTATCAGCACATCAGTATGTTGATTTGAATTCTCAAAAGAATTCATGAGATTGTCAATTAGTCTCTCTTCCATACCATGTTCTCCAATGATATCTCTCTACTTTGGTTCACAATAATGAACTCCTCCTTCTGTAATGTCAATTTGCTAAACTTCCATTACAATCTCCTTTTCTTTATGATTATCATTTGTGACAATTTATTTGTCTTCCTTCTTCAGTAATCTATCTTGAGTATACGTCCTCTGCTTTTCCAACTCCCTTCTTTGAAAGTCTAATTTTCCATATAACTTAATAACTTCAATTAGAGTAGAATTTGGAAATTTCACACAATTTTCCATACCTTCTTTTGTTATTGACAAATCATCAGATGTCCTTTCTCCCTTCACTAAATCTTTTACATAGACTTCTTCTTTCTTACCATCTTTCAATAGATGTCCTTCTTCTTCAGTACATTTTGCCTTGCTATCCCTCTATAACTCTTCTGCCAGATCTATCCTTGTCTCATCATCTGCATTAATATTCTCCTACATTTATTCTTTATCAATAACATTAATCGAATTCATTTTATTACCTTTCTGAGACAATATTCCTTCATTATTCATCAGAATAAGATCTTGATCTTCCATCTCTATGATAGCTTTAAATGTTTGTCTTCTCTCATTAAATAACTCATCCATAGACTCTTCCTGTTGTATCTAGTAAAATTCTTCCTCTTCTAAGAAATTTTCTGTCACCTTTTACTTCTAGATCTTCATCTATTCTGAAGACATCTTCAAAAGGTTGCTCTTCTCTTGCAATACCTGCAATCATACACAACTTGTCAGTTTTAAAAACATAGGAACTTGTGGTCTCACTTGATGTTTCAGTCATCATATCTCCTTGTTGTTCTGAATCCTTCATATGATTCATCAGATATTCCATAGAACTCCAGTCTTTATCTTCACCCAGAATTTCACCTTGTTCTAGTTTACAAATGGACTCTTCCATTTTCAACTCAACCTCTCTAAGTTATTTCACCAAGTTCTTCACTTGCCTTTGCTGTAGCCTTTTCTATAACTCAAGCCATTTCACTGCCTTTTTCCTCAAGGCCCAACCCTGTATTTGGCTTTCTTCCAGTATTATTCTTAATGCATTGAGTTGTTCTTTCATCTCAACAATCTCTTTGTCAATTTCCTCTTGACTCATCCTCTTGTCGTTTACCTTGGCATTCTCCTTCTTCACTTTTCTTCTGTTGTGGTCTTATTTAGAACCTCTATTATCTCTATTATGACTATCAATATTAATCTTCTTCTCCATCTTCACGAGTGCTTCACTCACTTACTATGAGCTGCATTAAATCCTCTGTAATAGCAAGTCCTCCCTATTGCCACTTACCTCGCCAAGCTTTCCTTTATACTTGGTCTTTTGGCAAGCACTTGGTTCTCTATTCTCTGGAACCTCTTTGAGCACTTCTCTCTGCTCCTTCTAGGCTTCAACTCATCTGCACAATTGTCCTCTTGTACTTCAATCACAAATGAAATACTAGTTTCTAACCACCACTTCTTTCACCCATAAAGTCTTCCCATCTTTCTTCATCCCTTTGCAATTCTACCCACATCCTTTATGGAATTGGTTTTGTGAGCTGCAACAATACCTCTACAGTAACAAGTCTCCTTCTTGCTACACATTCCTCACTAAGCTTCTCTCCTCTAAGCTCATTCTTTTAGCATTTCTCTGGTTCTTTCCTCCACAACCAATTGAGCACTCCTTTCTCTAGGTTGCTGCAATTTTCTCACCTTCCTTTACTGTCACCTACATATCAATGTTATTCAAACCAAAGATCATTCCCAATCTTTCAAAATCTTTCTTCTCAGCTTCCTTCTGAGAACATGCTTATCCTCTCTGTCCAATATTCAATTGAATTCTTCAGGTCTACTGCCACTGCATGGTTTCACAAGCAGTCCCCATCCACTCTTCACATTTGAGTGAACCACCACTTTCCTCAAGAAACAAACATCACTGTGTTTTTCTTATGCTTATGCAATGTCTTAAGAGTATCACTTACTCTCATCTTATATCATGCCTTCTACTTATCAAATTCACATAACCTAATATCCTCTTTCTTTTGCAATCACACTTGTATTCTGCACAATTCTATTTTAATTCAAAAGAGCTTTAACTAGCTCTGATACCACATTAATGCAGGTAAAAACCCGCTATACCCACAATATGCATATAAAATTCATAATCTCCTCTGTCCCAGGAATTACTTTTGAACTGCTTGGTCAAACCTTCATTATGCTAAGGTTAAGATTCCCATTCATGTAGAGACATTTCTTTAGACTTTTTATAGTCTAAACCTTCGTTAATCCTTCTATCGGGACTCTACACTCAACCCTTCACCCTTTATGATAACCTTGATTAATCCTTACGTAAAACCTTATAACTCAATAGAGTATGCCTTCGAAGCTCTTGACTTGCGATATGTGACAACCTTCCCCACCATTGATTTCATTCACCAGCTCAATGGTTGTCGCAATATCACATTAAACCTTCATGTGATTTCATCGCCTCTCGCATGCGACATGCAACAACACAGCCGGACTTAAAATAAATTAAAGTTGTGCCTATAACTTCCTTGGGTCTACTCTCCACAATTCTTTATCGCGATCCTTCTCCACCATCGATCTTACCTTCGATCCAATGGTTTTAATTCTTCCCAATCAACAAATCAAACTGATGTTTTCTAACCATTGATCAAGATCCGCTTGATCCGATGATCCACAACGATATCGGGTGGAACACGTACGCAAGGTTTAATGCCTTTTCGGACCTGATGAGAATTATAAACACTCCATCTATAGAAGTTCAGGTCATCCTTTACTGTTTAAGCTCGATCTCTTTACGGCTCGATATCCATTGGATGACGAGGCTTTTAGATCCTACGAATTGCGACCCTTCAACTAGCACACGGGTTATCAACACTCTTAATCGTGCAATTGACTGTGATGTGGCATTGACTTTTGTGATCGATGACTAAGATTTACTATGGGACTTCAACTACGATTTGGCTTCCGTACCCTCTCTACCCCCATAGCTCTTTACTTTGGTTTTGTGTCATTTCTTCAATAACATTCTGTGGTTCTGGTTTTCCTCAAGGATTTGGCTCTTCATTGTTCTACCAAAACTATCACCTCTACTTAACTCCACTCACCTTTATTCTCTTCCACCTTCACTGTAGCATTAAAAGATTTCTTCTATACTATCTATGCGTACAAAGCCATAACGCAACTCTATGGTCCTCTCCTCGAACCTCTTGCTGACTGACAATTCTACCCAACACTTCTTTTGCTCGAATTGTTATCCCTAAGACAACTCTACCCACAACTGCAACTATGGAGCTGCCTCAACACTTCTACCCAACCTTAGTTGGAAGATGTTCTGTTACGCTTCTCTGTATTTCTTCTTTCTTCTACACCTGCAACATAAGCTATGCAAAATCACTCTAAATCATACATGATCTATATCTTAATTACTCAATACATACACATGACTTAGAATTGAGTTGTTTGTATTAATAAACATGTATTTACACAGAGAATTCCTTCTCGGTCTGATATTCTATATTAGTGGCCTTCCTTCTCCTGCCCATAGGCTTACAGTCTGACTTAGTGACTCCTCTAACTACTATTCTATCTACTAACTAACTAACCTGCTCTTTCCTTTTAGGCTTACCTTTATACAAAAAGGTTTTGTTGAAATAATTCTAGTTCAGATCCTTAATTTGCTAAACTAACTACTGAAATTCTTCTAAATCTACTTTTAACTCTTACTTATCCTTAAGAGTCCTCTCTAGTTCCTTGAATCATGGGACCTATAAGAGTTACAATTGATTTCCAACTCTCTCATCATCATCAGTCACTCATGTTCTCCTACAGTTGGGACCATTTACAAATATCCTCACACTTATCTAATTAATTCCTACTTTAACCACTCAAAACATTAATAATTATATACATAGGAATCCAACTTTCTTGAAAACACTAGACCCCCTATATCTACTAAAATACAATGATAGTTTCGAGTTAATGCTCCTGCATCACATGTTGGATATGGAATGTTGTGTACATATGATGCTATGTACATGTTGTATATATAATGCTATGTACATATGATGTTGTGTTCACGTTGTAAAAGTTCTACTAAGTACATATGGTGTTTTGTGCATGATTGTACATGTGATGATGTGTGCATGTGGTGTTGTCTACATGTTGTACATGTGGTGTTGTGTGGAGGGGGTGTTTTGTACATGTCGTGCATGTGATGTTGTCTACATGTAGTGTCGTGTATATGTTGTGCATGTGATACTATGTACATGTGGTATTAGGTGGTGCGGTGTACATGTGATGCTATGTGCACATTGTGCAAGTGGTGTCATATACATCACACATGTTGCATAGGTGTTGTTGTGTACAGGTGGTACTTTGTACATGTTGTACATATGGGACGAGTGTAAATGTGGTATTGTGCACATATCATACATGTTGTGTTGCACACATACGGTACTATGTATCTGCATTGTGTAGTCATGGTATCATGACCTATGTATTCATCATGTTGTACTCTATGGACATATTTATGTTGTGTTGTACACCAGGTGTAAGTGTATGTATTGTATTATTGTGTACACCAGATGTAGGATTATGTATTGTGTTGTGTTGTACACTCGGTGTAGGTGTATGTGTGGCATGTCAGATGTAGGTGCATGTATTGCATGGTGTTGTATGTCGTCCTTGGTTGTATGTGTGTGATACACACTATGTGTATGTTCACATGGTTGAGGAGAAGGAACTAGGTGTTTTTCAGGTTTGGAAACCAATATGGTGTGCATACGGAATAAAGGAAAAAATAGGAGCTAAGGATTGATTAAAGGATAAGTATCAATATTTTATTTTAGTTTTATTATGCATGTGATTTATGATTCTAGTCTATGATTATTACACATGATCTATGATTTTGGTTTATGATGGTTACATGTGATTTATTATTTTTATCTATGATGGTTTTGTTTTGAGCTAAGTTGATGTGATATGTTATACATGATGATTTGGTCAAAGATGCTAGTTTGACTTGTTGTGACAGGAAGAAAACATAATTGCAAGTGTACCTCATTGATAGGCCACCAATGAGGTAAGATTTGAAGTTATTCAATTTAATTTGAATCTAATGGAAATTATGTGTTTGGTACAGGAAAGCATGAAATGCCCATTTGGGTGGTCGAAATTGATTGAAAGCATTAGCAACAACAAAAAAATGAATTGGAACAGGCAACAGTATGTTGGTAAAGCAATCAAAAGTAGGTCCATTGTGCAACACTGGTATCAAATAGTGTCCACTGGTTTCCATGAGCATGCTATGATCAGTATGATGGTTTGAGGTAGGGATATTCCTTGGTTCTAGACCTTTCGATGTGAAGACATTTCCTTGAGGGATAGACTACCCGTGATGGGGGTGCAAGTAGAACTTGAATGTGTGTGATTGTAGGGAAGGGGGTGACCGAATTTCCCGAGGGGGTGTGTAGCAGAGAAGGGAAGGTCAGGGATATATTTTTTTTGGTCATTAACATTTCTAGATGGAAGCAGATGCACATTGGGAGTGTTCCTTGGAACAATGAGATGATAATTTTTCACTGAGAGGACAAGTGGCACAGGATTATAATGCTGAACATTGGATGCAGATTCGACCTTGTAGTGGATTTTAGAGTACATGGGAATGAGGTGAATCCTAGTATTACTTTCAGGGTGGAGTTTTAAGCCTCTAGATTCCATTTTTGTGGATGCAGGAATAATATCCTTTTATTTTTTGTTGAGAAAATGTGCATATGTGTAAATATGTGTATTATTGTAAATACTATATCGAGCTATATTTATAAAGCTCCATAGACAATATGATTATTTGTTGGGTGAATCAAATGTATGTGTGTGGTTATTATTGTAACTATCGTAACGAGTTGTGTTATAAATCTCCAGTAAACGGTATGTTTGTAATGTTTTAGTAGTTGCTCATTGTAAATACTGCAATGAGCCATGTTATAAAGCTCCATGGGAAGTATGTATTTTTTCAGTAGTATTACTAGTTATAGGTGTCATTGAACACTGAGGAGGGTGTTCCCCCAAGCATGAGGGTTCTATAAGAGCCCTGGTCAAAATTCCATCTAAATGTTAATATAGTAAAAAATATAAGACCAAGGTTATGGGACATGTATTCCAAGATGAATGGAAGGAAACACATCCTAGTGGGTGTCATTTCCGTTATTATGGCTAAAGAAAATTGTAAAAGGCAATTTCAAAGGCTTTCAAAAGGAAAAATGACATTAATTGGCATTTTATTTATGAAAATAATGGAAATTGGGAGAAAAGGAAGGTGAAAGGTCACAGGTTTCATGTGAGGAGGAAATTGAAGGAAACCAATCGAAAATTGAATAAATTAGAGGCCCCATTGATAAAATGGATTTTGAGGATTAGTGGACAAGAATTTTTCTCAGACTTGGTCAGTGTAAGACTTTTGTGAGTTCAGTTTTGGAGCTCTCTTTCTATTCTATCTCTCTCATGCTCTTGGACACAGAGTTTTCTTGGAGCACTCTTGGAGAGTGTGGCATACTTGGATTCTTAGAGAAAGCAAGGAAGAGTAGGATAAAGCAACTTCAACAAGAATACTTGTAGTTAACATATTGCATGTGTGATTTCCTAGTTTGTTTTGACATGCATGGCTTTGAATGTTGGTATTTGGTTCTCTGGCTTTCGGTGGCATGGTTTTTTCGGCTCATGACAGTGGATTTTAGCCTTTCCTTTCCTTTTTCTAGATAGCCATCATGTGATGGGATTATTTCTTTATTTTGAGCTTTGGAATTGCTAGATGGTTTCAAAATTCGAGGTAGAGGTGGTCTTAGGAAAATTCCCAAAGGCCTAGGAATCCCTTGACCAGTTTCAGTGGGACACATGGTAAAGATTGAAGGTGGAGTCTTGGTATAGGGCCTGGTGATTCGGTGTGGATTGTGTTAAAGCCCGAGAGACAAGGAGGGGAAAATTCCTCAAGGATAGTGATGGATTCTGGAGGCATTCCAAGTTTGGTTTGGTTTTGTGATCTCCATGTTAGTTTTGGTGAGATCATGGTTTGGTGAGGGGTGAGGCAGTTTAACCTTTAGATTCCCTTTTTCTTTGGATTGGTTTATCCATGAGACCCCACATTCATGCTTGGAATATGGAATGAGGGTGACTAGCTGAAAGAAAGATTTGGCTCAGCCATGTCCATGGTGGGGTGGTACGTGGAAGTATTGAACCTAGTTGGCTCTTGCCTATGTTTAATAAAATCTAAGGTCTAATGTTTTGTTCTTGTTATTATGTGGCCTTAATGGATTTTATCTCATTGTTGTTTGCATGGCTTAATGCCGATTATAAGCATGGTTATATGACTAGTTATAGTTATCATTATTTCATGTATTTGCTAGTAACTTAAAGGATAATGGATGCAATACCTAATTGATGTCAAAACAATTAAGGGAAGAGAGTGGTGATCCTTCTTGTCAAGTCCCATATGATTTAGCAGCCATTTATGCTTTGTCTTCTATTCATGTCCTATAGATTGTATTGATGCCAAGGGTTTGATAGAATGTTAGTCCTAGTTAGGGATGGCTAGACCTAGTCCTGGATCTAGTTTTTGGCTTGCAAGTCTTGTTGTCATGTAAATTATGGATTCTAAAAGCTACAGGGGCTTTTGGGAAATGACCTAGATTGTAGGCTTGAAAAGTGGCATGAATCCCAGAGTGGAAAAGTCCTTGGAAGCTCCCTTTCCCTTGTTGTGGAAGATTATGGAGCCTCCCAGACACACCCTTGTCCATATTGGAACATCGAGGGTTTTGATGAACTAAAACTTCAGTTGAAATTAGGGGCTAATTGCCTGAGTGGTTGGAATGGCTCCTAGGAGTTTTCTTTTTGATGTGGAAGGTTTGTGTGATGTGTTCCGTTGGTTCCACTTCCTTAACTAACACGTAGGGAGTTGAATCATATCATAGTAACTTCTCGTCACATGTTTACCTCAGTTGGCTATTACTTGGGTAGATGTGGAAGGAGTGTGTTATAGGTTATTTAATCTAATCTCTTCTTGATCAACTTGTATTTGACATTCTACCTCTTTACATTCCATCTACAAACATAAAAATAAAGTGCAACAAGTACATCTACATAATTTATATGTTAGAAAATGCACGATTATGGAAGTCAAATAGCATATTATAGCACTAAATGTTTCTTAAACAATACACATTCTTTTTATTCCATGCTCAATGTTGTTTCTCAAAATACATTCCTTTCTCTACACTCCATACTTTATTACCAACAAATTTTCTATGTCATAACAAATCATAGATATAATTAACATAAAGGTTTTGTTTTGTTTCATTAATTATAAATGAGGGAAGTTAAATTACATATCCACTTACTAATTGTCCATTTAAACATTGATACTTCAAAAAATACTCACAACCCGTACATAAGTTAATGACGATTGATTCTTTAGCTCATGCTTTTCTATATGTTAACACCTATAGAAGATATCCATGGAAGAGCCAATTATTTTTCCATCAGTCAATGGCTATTTCCTCTACTTCCTATATTTTATATATAACTTAAATGTTAGAGTCATTATATTGATTTCAATAATAAACAAATTGAAAGCATGTCTATACACTCTTTCTACTCTATCTCTTATATTTTTGTAAAATTTTCTCCCTCTTGTTATCTTCTAGTGCTACTCTAGATGAACCAAAGACCAAGTCATCAGCATTTACATTCTTCATAATTTTAATATTATTTTGGTCCACCAAAATCATCTCCTTATAGCATTTTCATAAATATTTTTCTCATTTATAGTCAATGACAAAAAAAAACCAAAAAACAACCAAACAGATCAAGTTTCTTTAAGTTTTTATTATGTATAGCATACATTAACCCATACATATTATTAATATAATTAAATATATTAATTTT
>APFE030008105.1:1191-46221 GCA_000404065.3 Pinus taeda | reverse complement strand
TATTTTCCATTAATGAAATGAAGTATTATTTCCGCTGCATCTTTGTGTATATGGTTATCTCTGTATTTTATTGCGTTCCTGTTTAAATCTGGATCAAAAAAATATAAACACCCTTGGTTAGTGAAACTAGCCACAAGAGAACAAATAAGGGTTTCTAATTGGACTAAGAATTTCTCAGCTGAAATAGATGGAAAACAAAACTCTATTACTCTAAATATATTTCCATTGGGCTCCTACAACATAGGGATGTATGAGCTAGAGGGTGCAAAACTCTTGTAAATTGTTTGGATAAAATTGTCACTTGTGTGACACATGATGGAAAAAACAAAACTATTAAGGGAATATATAGGCTTGTTTCATTGCAATGATTATCAACTTTATAGCTAAAGAAAGAAGCCAAGAAGGGTTGTCAATTGTTCGTTATCAAGTTAGAAGATCATACAAAGAATAAAATTGTTAATTTGAAAGTAGTTAAATACTTTTAGAATGTGTTTCTGGAAAAAATTCTAGGGATTGCACTCAAGAGAGATTTTTTTTTTATATAGAACTGATACCCGAAGTTGCAACTATTTCCAAAGCTCCTTATCAAATGAAAAATTCCAAAACTAATGGAGTTGAAAATCCAACTACAAGAATTGTTGGCAAAAGGATATATAAGACATAGTGTATCCCCTTGTGGGGCACCAGTTCTTTTTTTCAAGAAGAAATATGGAAATTTCAAGATATGTATAGACTACAGACAGTTAAATAAATTGATAGTCAAGAACAAATATCCCCTTCCCATAATAGATGATCATTTTGATCAATTTAAGGGGGCAGTTGTGTTTTCTAAGATATAGCTCATTTATGTGTACCACGAGCTAAGAATTTGGGAGGAATACATACCAAAAACATCATTTAGAACTTAACATCGGAATTATGAGTTCACGATGTTTCCCTTTGGGCTCACGAACACACCAGCCACATTTATGTGCCTGATGAATGGTATCTTTAGAAAATTCTTGGATAAATTTGTATTAGTCTTTACTGGCAACATACTAATATATTCCAAAACTATTGAGGAGCATAAAAAATCCTTGGAGATAGTACTCAAAACCCTAAGAGAAAACCATTTTTATGAAAAATTTCCATGTGTGAATTATATCAAAGAAATATATTGTATTTGGGTCATGTGGTCTCTGAAGAAGGGATTGTAGTAGATACAAAAAAAAGTGAAGGCCATATTGGAATGGTCAGTTTCAAAAGATGTTGCAGATATTATATCATTTATTTGGATAACTGGTTACCATCGTCGATTCGTAAAAGGATTCTAAAAACTAGCTCACCCCATAAACTCCCTACAAAAAAAGGAGTGAAGTTTGGATGGACTCCATGGTGCTAAGAGAGCTTTGAAAAATTGGACATTTTTCTTACAGTGGTGCCAATACTAAAGATAAAAGATTTAGAAAAGGACTTTGAAGTGTGCACATACATGTGTTTGGAAGGACTAGGGGGAAGTCTTAACACAGGAAGGTAATGTAGTGGCATATAAATTGAGGAAATTAAAGAGCATGAGAGGAATTATTCAATTTATGATTTGGAATTAGCCATGGTGATCCATGCTCTAAAAATGTGGAGGAACTACTTGACCCGAACAAAGTTTACTGTGGTCACAAACCATATGAGTCTCAAATACCTCTTCATCCAACAATATTTAAATGCTAGGCAAGCCAGGTGCATGGATTTCCTAAGTGAATATGATTTCGAAATTAAGCATATTAAGGGTAAGGAGAATAAAGTTGTAGACTCTCTAAGACAAAGGGTAATACATATTAATGAAATTCCTGTCAGCAAAAGTGAAACAAACCTATCAAAAAGAATAAATTTGGCAGCAAATGAACATCTGAGGTATAAAATAATATCCCAGAGTTTATATAGGGGGAAATTAAGCAAAGGGAAAATGTATATACCCGATCAGGGGGAAATTAAGAAAATTATTATGACTTAATATCACCAAAAACTCTATTTAGGACACCTAGGATACTAGAGAATGATAACTTCCTTGAGGCAGGAGTTCTTTTGGCTGGGTATGAAAAGTGGCATAATACTTAGGAAAATTCCATGAATGTCAATTATAAAGGTATAACATCAACACCTTGTTGGGTTATTGAATCCCCTACTAATACCTGAGTGGAAGTGGGAAGAAATCTCCCTAGATTTTATCACAGTCTTACCATGAACTTAGAAATAACATGATTCTATAATGGTAGTTTTTGACCAACTCACCAAGGCTGCGCATTTCATACCAGTTCAGTCCACTTTTAAATTTCTCAAGTGGTGGAGGTGTTCATGAGAGAAGTTTTTAAGTTGTATGGGATACCTAAAGTAGTTGTCTCGGATAGAGACGCAAAATTCACCTCCAATGTATGGAGAAACACTAATCACAGGTCTACATACTCAATTAAATTTTAGCACAACCTATCATCGACAAATGGATGAATGAAATGAGAGGGTAAAATAGGCCTTGGAAGATATTTAATGCATGTATTGTATGCATCAGCCTACTAAATGGGAAGAGTTTATCCATCTAGTATACTTTTCTTACAATAATAGCTACCATGCCTCATTAAAAATTAGTCATTTTGAGGTATTATATGGACAAAAATGTTATGTACCAGTAAGTTCGAAAAAGCTGGAAGATAGATTGATTTTGGGGTGTAAGATTCTCCAAGAAATTGAGCATATGGTAAAACAGATTAGGTAGAATTTGAAACAGGCCCAAGATAGACAAAAAATTTATTTTGGATAGAAAGAGAAAATTCAAATAATTCCATGTGGGAGATCATGTGTACTTAAAAGTAGAACCAAAAAGGAGTTCTTTGAAACTAGGTAACTACTCAGAGTTAGCTCCACGTTATTTTGGATGCTTTGAAATCCTAAATCGAGTTAGTCATGTAGCATATGAATTAGCTCTATCTGCTCACATAAGAGCACATGATGTATTTCATGTTTCCTTATTAAAAAATTATGTATCTAATCCTAATCATGTGATAAATTTGTATATTATACAGGTCAAACCCGAAGGAGAGTTCCTAGTTGAACCTATACATATTTTAGACAAAAGAAAGGTGGTCCTTCGAAAAAGGATCATTCGACAAATCAAGGTACAATGGAGTCATTATGGCCCTGAAGAAGCTACATGGGAGCTAGAAGAAATAATGAAGGAAACTTTTGTAACACTTTTCCAAAGAAGAAAGGAACTTGAAAACACTAAGGACGGTGTTCCTCCTGGGGGTGGAGAAATGAAATTCCTCAGGTAAAAGACTTGGAAAACCTTACAACTCAAGTTTGGATATTAGTTAACTTTAGTTTGATAGTCATGTATTTTTGGTTGGTTAGTATATTAAAATAATTTATGTTTACATGAATTATGCATGTGTTATGTATGCATACATGTTTAATTTAAAACGATGAAGGAATGTGACAAAAAAGAGTAATGGAATCATAAGGAATGACCTAAGGTCACTCGGGTAGTTGGAGATCCCTTCCCATTTAGTGGACAATTAAAAATTAGTTACTTTTCAAGAAGGAGAAGTTCACAAAAAATGGTTCTAGGAGAATTGAAACAGGTAGGGGGTGGGAGAAAATGGCCCTAGAAAGAAAACAAGGGAGAAAGCACAAAGATCTGGAAGGAGAAAGTAAGAGGTTGGCCAAAGATAAGAGGCATTGAAATGAGGTAGTTCTCTTTTTAATGCATCGTTGTGGGAGAAAAATGTAGTGAACGTTGATCACCAGTGGGAGATAAATACTGGTGTGAAACTCCCCGTTTGGAAGAGTGATGCTGGGGGGGTATGGTTAGCTAACTAGAAATGGATCTAGTTCTGGGGAATTGGAGGAATTGTCCAATTAATGGTTTGGGGGCCCAAGGAAGCTTGGCATGCCATTTTATGTGACATAAGGTAAGTAAAGTCCTTTGGCATAAGTGAGGATAAATGTAGTTGTATGTATCTTACTAGATCTTAAAACAAAGAGAATATATTATTTGGAAAGAACAATAAAATTGTGTGCATGTTATACTCGCAAGGGATTATGCTCTCATGTGATTCTGGTTAGACCTTAAAAAAACATAAACTAGAGAAAAACTAGAAGGAAAAGAAGACTTTTGTGCATGTTATTTTTGGAAGATTTAGATTATTCTACAAATTATTGTAAAAGAAAAAGTGCAATGGAGAAGGTTTAGTGCATCCCATCAGCCTTAAGCCAATTGGATAGTATAGTCCCTAAGCTAGACATAAATGGATAAAGGTGACTTTTTGGTAAATATAAATAATTTGCATTGAAATTTACAGTGAGGGGAAGAAGCATTATCCTCTTGCTTTTATTTATTACAAAAACAAGTAATGATTATTTCCTTCTATTACAATACAAATAAAATGGTAATACTTTCAATACATTTTTTATTTAAAAAAAAAAACTGGCACCAAACACTTGTCCTAGATATGGACGAGTTATTAGTACAACAAAGGAATAGGGGTTTACGCATGAGAGTAATAAAAGCAGGAAAACCTTTATTTTTCCATCTTAGACCATTGAATAATAAATTGAAGTTCATCGGCAAGGTAACAATGGACACTTTTTTACTATTGGAAGTGATAAACTTCAAAAACTATAAAAATGTTGCAAATACAGAAAAAAGTGTGATAGTGTCATACGGAACCCTCGTAACAAAAATATAAATCAGTTTGACAATTGTGTTGGAATAAATTATTTAGTTCTTCTCGTTGGAAATCCAAGTCCAAAAAAAAAAATTTGAATTGTGACAATTATTTTACAATAAACCATAAACATAAATCTCCTATCAAGACTTAGTACCATAGGAAGTGGCCAAGGCCGTATCACCCATGTAATACTTTAATAACTTGAGCTGGTATAAAAGAAACAATATAGAGATCAGTCTTTCCAGGAATAAAATATGTTTACCTAGATAGGGGTTTATCATTTTTGTCCCCAAAGACCCTACATATCGCTCCTAAAACTTGGAGGGTTTCACAGAGTATAGAGGTATCACAAAGGGAAACTCTAGAATAGTAGCATGCATAAAAGGTAAGCATAGTACCCAAGAAATAACTTCTTAACATGCATAGCTAGCTAGGCCAAGATAAAATGAAGTATTTCTTGCTCCAAGGATGGATTTCAAGGATTGGGGACCTACAATTAGAACCAACTGAAAAGAAATAATAGAATAATAGTCATTTCCTTGATAGGGAGAAATCATGTTAACACAACCTTTTAAAAGAGAAAAACCATCCATTATATAGTTAGGTTTCTACCTATATGTGGTTGGAGTGGAAGAATTCTTCCTTACAACGTCAAACCTAAACCCTAAGCCTATGCCAATAGCCTAAGGAAAGAAAGAACAACATGAATATTAGCAAGGGTGATGATACCTCTAGAATTTCGACTTGACAAGCTAGTGAAGACTAAGAAAATTTTATGAGCTGACTTAAGTAGTGGCCAACTTACTTGCAAAGGAACCATAACGAATGATGTTAGCTTTTGTTTCTTTTCTTCTGCTCCCGAAAGAGAAAATAATAAGTTGGTTGGATAAAATTGTGACAACACCAACCTTACCTTTCCCCTTGATGTTATGGCTTGAAGCTCACTTGGCTATAGCTTCATCATGAGAAAAAAATTTGAAATTCCAAACCCTAACCGGTTGAGTTGAACTTTGGGAGGAGAAATACCAAATGGTGATTGAACCCAACAATCCCCTAACGAATTTACTCTAACGAAAGGATGAGAGATATCATTCGTCCATCCTCTACCCAGATAGGTGCTGAGTAGATCATGAGCATAGTACAAGTGGTAGCAAACCTTGAAAACCTCAGAAGGATATGGCATGGAGAACTTCTAGAGTCCCTAAAATATGTTTGTTATAGTCGATTTTGTCACATTTGATCAATAATCGTACTCATGCCATAAATAAACATCATATTCCCCTTTTTAATCATATTATACAAATCCCTAAGCATGCCTCTTTCATTCCCTAGAGTTTCTACCTGAAACTACATCATCTGAGCCAGTTTTAGGACCAATGCTCCCTAGCCTCTTGTTCATAATTGTTCACCTATAGGTTGATCCACTGTGGCCTACATTGATCACCTACAATTTTCTCCCCTTTGCACCTATGTTGGTTCTAGAAATTGTGGAAAAAGAAAGAAATTCTGGAAGCCTCATCTTCCACAAGCTTCCCAAATTTGTTAGAACCATTTACCTCATGTAAGACATTCATATCCTATCCTATCCTACTTTAGAGTTTTCATCCCTAATCCTTTGATCCCATCCTCCCATCAAAGGTGGATCTAAAGCCTTAGGTTTGTAATTGGATGAGAAGTCCCAAATTACCCCACTCGTTTATGTATTTACTGCCTTCCATATGTTGAAAAGTGTGCAACAAGAAATACTAAAAATAGCACTACTATAAATAGCTCGGCTATAAATAGCAGTTCACCCATTGGTGATCTTAGCAACAATGGGTGAAAAGTGAAAGTGCTAAAAATAGCTTTTCTAAAAATAGCATTTTAGGATCCCTTCTTATTTTAGTCAGTCCTTGGACTAGACATAGGAAGTAAAATTCGAATTTGATATCAATAGTTGTTTGGAAATTAATTAATCAATTCATCTTGAGTTAATTAGTTAAGGAAAATCAAACTTGAGTTCTATGCGAGGACATGCAACAGTTTCTCTATTAATTGAGGAATTTAACCTTCAGTTAAAGAGATAAGGATGAATTGTAATATTGAGTTGTAATCAGTTGACTTAGTTTAATTAAGTCAGAGAACCAGTTGAGATTAGATGGAGGGACATGTATTATCAGTTGCTAGGATATTCCTTTGTGAATATTCCTTGCATGGGCAAGGAATATTATTCCTTATGGATTGCGCAGTTGGACATGAGGTTACAATGAGTGTGATGAGGCCAATTCACACATGTGATATCATTGGACCCCAATCAAAACTACACAAGGAAATAGGAGGCTTTGAGGGCTTGAGGAAGATATATTCTATGTTTATTGAGTTTTTGAGCCGTATTGCTTGATTACACAAAGAGCAGGATAGCTTGAGAGCTGATTCTTTTTGTAACTTGAACATGATTTCCACTTGTATGATAATACAGAGTTGGGGTTTTAGGCTGGTGCTTTCCCTAGTGATATATCTTCTATGTTCTGGTTGATTGCTTCTCATTCTTAGTTATATATGTTCATTCTTGATGATGCTCATATCTGTTTAAGCTTCTGCAAAGTTTATGGTAGAAGTAGATCTAGTATTATGCTTTAGTAAATTGCATATATTAGGAGATCTATAGTGAAAATTCCACATGGTATCAGAGCAAAGGTGATCAAGGAAGAATAGTATACAAGCAAGAGAAGTACAAAGTTTGGTTTATGAATATTGAATTGATTTCTATTTCACCTATGGCATTCAGTGGTTTAAGACTCGAATATGCCCTTCATGGCAGTTCGAATTATATAGCCTGGAAGGATCGCATGGAGGTAGTATTGGAAGATAACGGTCTCAAGGACTTCATTGATCAAGAAGTCCAAAAGTTGACTGATGCTACTCAACTGGTGGAATGGAAAAAGTGTGTGGCTAGAGCAAGGAGAATCCTCCTGGAGGGAGTTCGAGATCACATTGTTTTGAGCCTCCATGGGAAGAAGACTCCATATTCGATGTGGAAAAAATTGAAAGATCTTTATCAGAATAGCAGTGATCGGAGGGAGCTGGTGCTAAAAGACGAACTTCGAAATATCAAGTGTGAAAAGGGTGACACAATCTCTACATTCCTGAACAAGCTCACCACCTACAGGGATGAGCTTGGAAGCATATGGATCATGATTGCTGATGATGACATGGTGAGTCTTGCACTCCTCAGTCTTCCTAAGAGCTGGCATAACTACCAGGACTCAGTTAATGGAAGAGAGAAATTGCTAGATTGGGAACAACTTTGGTTGGATCTAATGCAGGAGGAGATAAGGCGAAGCACCAGGGATGGATCTTCATCAAAACAAGATGATGAAGAAATTCTAGCTTTAGCGAGTAAAGCTAAGAAAGGGAAAGGGAAGGTATCCCAATCTAAATCTTCTCATGGTGGGAAGAAGGTTGACAAGTAGAAAGTGCGATGCTTTCACTGTTATGAAGTGGCCATTATACAATGAATTGTCCACTAAAGAAATCAAAGAAGGGTTCCTTCAAGGGATCTGATGGTGATGCGTTAACCTCACAGTTTGAGCTAGATTTCTTTCTTATCACATGCATGGCTTCATCCATGGTGGGATGTGTTTGGTACGCCGACAGTGGAGCTTCAGTCCACATGTCGGGTGACAAGAATATTTTCAGAACATTGGAGGAGAAGGATCTCCAGATGCAGATCGAGATGGCAATGATGGAAGGTACTATGTCTCCGGTGAAGGTACAATTGTGTTTTAGATGGAGCATGGTGCTCCTCTCACCCTATCTGCTATTAAGTATGTACCAGGTTTGAAAAAGAATCTTGTGTCTATTGTTATGCTAGAAGATAAAGGCTATGATTTAGTCTTTAGTGAAGAAAAAGTTTTCTTGAGCCATATAGGCATCGGACAGACCAAGCGAATTGGGATTCAAGTAAAGAATCTCTACAAGCTAGAGGTAGAAGAATGTGCTACACTAAGTTCCAAAGCAAAGGTGGTGCAAAGCCAAGATGTTGGTGAGCTGTGGCATAGAACACTGGGCCACTTGCATCACAGGGCCTTAAAGATCATGCATCAAATTTCTACCGGCTTACCCAAGGAAAAACTGGAGCAAATAGATACATGCAAAGGATGCACCCTGGGCAAGTATGCAAAAGATTCCTTTCAGGATCGGGATAGTAGAGCTCGAGAAATCTTGTAGTGAGTTCACTTAGATGTATGTGGACCATTCTCTACAGCCTCCATGACTAAGCAAAGGTACTATGTTATTTTTATTGATGGTTTCTCTCATAGATGTTGGATCTACTTTATGCAAACAAAGGATCAGACCTTCTTGAGGTTTTGTGAGTTTAAATCCTTGGCAGAGAAAGAATCTGGAAATAAAGTAAAAGCCTTGCATAGCAACAATGGTGGAGAGTATGTTTCCCAACAATTTAAAGACTTATGTGTTGCAGAAGGAATTAAACAAGAATTAACAGCACCTCATAACCCATAACGGAATACAATGGTTGAAAGGAAGAATAGATCTATTGTGGGAGAAGCTTGAGCGATGTTTCATGACCAAGGCCTACCACTCCATCTATGGGTTGACGCATGCAATACAATAGTGTACCTTTAGAATAGAAGTCCTCATCGTATCTTGGGGATGAAGACACCTATGGAGAATTTTTCAGGGAAGTGACCAGATGTCAGTCACTGAGTTGGGGATACTTGTGAGGTACACAGATACACCCTACAACTATCGTGTATTTATGCCTGCTAGTTAGAGGACCGTAGTGTGCAGGGATTTGAAGTTCAAGCAGCAAAGAGCCATGCGAGTGTCACTTGAGAGGGAACTCAAGTTGCATGGTGATGAGGAACTTTTAGTTCCAAAGGAGGAGGAGTCTCATGATGATGTGGATCAGCCACATGCAGAGGATCCAGTAGTGGAGACCACCACTCCTAGAGATTCTTCCAGAGACAGGTGGAAATGCTCGCGGGAAGCTAACAGATTGATGCTAGATGCGAGAGAGAATGTGAGGTAGCCATCCTCTTAGCACGGACAGAGGAGATCTCCCGAGAGATACACTGGCTACATGGCCCTCATTGGGGAGTGTGTAGCAACCAAACCTTATTCTTTTTAAGAGGTAGTGTAGCAACTAGTCTGGGTTGATGCAATGGTAGAAGAGTACGATTCTATCATACGAAACAGTGTGGGATGTTTTCCCTAGACCTGGGGACAAGTCAGTGGTTAATTCCTGATGGCTTTACAAGTTAAAGCAAACAACTGATGGCAGTGTTGAGAAACACATGGCATGGTTTGTTGCTCGAGGTTTCTCACAGGTTGAGGGGATCGCCTACGATGAGACCTTTACTCTCGTAGCAAGGTACTCATCTATTAGATCCATGATAGCTCTATCAGCTCAGATGGGTTGGAAGATCCATCAGATTGATGTGAAGATGACGTTCCTCAATGGGAAGATTGAGGAAGAAGTATACATTGAGCAGCCCAAGGAATTTGAGAACTTCGATCGCGAGTCGCATGTCTATTGACTCAAGTGAGCACTGTATGGGCTAAAGTAAGCACCTCGTGCTTGGTATACTGGGATCGACAGCTATTTCATTGGATTGGGCTTCACCAAGAGTGAAGTAGATGCGAACCTTTACCACATCATGGTAGATGGTAAGCCATTGATTATTGTAATTTATATCAATGATCTGATTTTGATAGGTGATGACTAGCTGATATAGTCTTGCAAGGAGGACCTTGTAAGAGAGCTTGAGATGAAGGATATGGGCCTCATCCACTACTTTCTAGGCATGGAAGTGTGGCAGAAATATGGGGAAGTATTTGTGTCTCAAGGCAAGTATGCCAATGAGATACTCAGGCATTTTCACATGGAAAAGTGCAAGCCCATGTAGACTCCTCTAGTTGGGAATTGGAGGAAGGAGGATGTTAATTCAGGTGAGGTAGTAGCTACTACTGTTTATCGACAGCTGGTGGGTTCACTCATGTATCTGGTGAACACACGACCTGCCTTATGCTTTGCAGTGAACTAGTTGAGTCAAGCTATGGTTCAACCTACCAAGCTGTTTTGGAAGGCAGCAAAGCATGTGCTGAGATATCTCAGAGGGACTACATAGTATGGATTATGGTATAGACGGATAGAGGGAGTAAAGCTACAAGGATTCACGGATGCGGATTGGGTTGGTAGTCCATCAGATCGGAAGAGAACTTCTGGGGGAATCTTCAACCTTGGCTTAGTTGTAGTTTCCTGGTATAGTAGAAAAAAGAGATCAATTGCACTTAGCTTCACAGAGGGTGAATACATCGCTGTCAGTCAGGCAGCATGTGAGGCCATTTGGATGCAGAAGATTCTAGTGGGATTGTTTGGTCAGATGATGGATCCTACAGTGATATACTATGATAATTAGAGTTGCTTAAAACTCTTTGAGAATCCAGTGTTTCATGACAAGTCCAAGCATATAGATATCTGTTACCATCATCTATGGGACTAAGCGGTCAAGAGGATCATGATGTTGCAGTTTGTTTCGACCGAGGAGTAGGATGCAAATATTTTGACTAAGGCATTGTCCAAATGCAAGTTTGAGTTCAACAGAGACAGGATCGGGGTTACTGATAATCCCTTTCTTGTTGAGAGGGAGTGTTGAAAAGTGTGCAACAAGAAATGCTAAAAATAGCACTGTTATAAATAGCCCAACTATAAATAGTAGTTTAGCCATTGGTGATCTTAGCAACAACATCTGAAAAGTGAAAGTGCTAAAAATATCTTTTCTAAAAATAGCATTTCAGGGTCCCTTATTATTTTAGTTAGTCCTTGGACTAAACATAGGAAGTAAAATCCAAATTTATATCAACAGTAGTTTGGAAACTAACTAATTACTTCTTCTTGAGTTAATTAGTTAAGGAAAATCAAACTTGAAGTATATGTGAGGACATGCAATAGTTTCTCCATTAATTGAGGAATTTAACCTTCACTTAAAGACATAAGGATGAGTTGTAATCAGTTGACTTAGTTTAACTGAGTCAAGTCCAATTAGATTAATTTAACAGTTTGTTAAATTAATGAGAGATCAGTTAGTTGATGCTTGCATGCATGTAACTATTGTATTTTAGATAACTGAGTATCCACTCATGAATAACTCATGTATGTCAGTTCAGTCAGAGACCCAGTTGAGATCAGATGGAGGGACAGTGTACTATCAAGTGCTAGGATATTCCTTTGTGAATATTCCTTGCATGCAGAAGGAATATTATTCCTTATGGATTGCGTAGTTGGACCTAAGTTTACAGTGAGTGTGATGAGGTCAATTCACACATGTGATATCATTGGACCCTAATAAAAATTGCGCAAGGAAATAGGAGGCTTGGAGGGCTTGAGAAAGATATATTATATGTCTATTGAGTCTGTGAGATATATTGTTTGATTATAGAGAAAGCATGATAGCTTGAGAGCTGATCCTTTTTGTAACTTTAACAAGATTTCCACTTGTATGATAATACAAAGTTGGTGTTTTAGGCTGGTGCTTTCCCCAGTGATATATCTTCTGTGTTATGGTTGATTACTTCTCATTCTCTATTATATCTGTTCATGCTTGATGATGCTCATATTTGTTTAAGCTTCTGCAAAGTTTATGGTAGAAGTAGATCTAGTATTATGCTTTAGGACATTGCATATATGAGGAGATCTATAGTGAAAATTCTACACCATATGCAACAGGTTGGATTTTGGAGAGTAATTCTACCCTTCTCCTACTGTTGTGATAGGTTTCATTTCATGCATTTAGGGTGATTGGATGTGCACATTGTGACAAGGAAAGGACAAGTCAGCCTGGAGGAGCTCCTCTACAGTATCAACATCTATTTATGGTTGTAACTCCTTCCATTTATATTTATGAAAATAATTATTTTTTTTCCTATGTTATGTTTTTATTTCATGTATTTCAATACCATGTTGATCTATTGAATAGAGTATTTAGATGATACTGCATAGATCTCATAGCTTCTTCGCTTGTGTTATCTGACTGTGCCAGTTCTAGCTTTGGCAATGAGAGCTAGAATTGGTGCATTCAAGCTAAAGGAGGGAAGTATGAAATGGATTCCATGTAGGCTTGATTCCATCATCTATTTAATATATGGAAAGAATTGGGTTCCTTATCTCTTTGTTATTCTAGGTTAGCTACCAAACATAGGGGTGATATTTTTGTTTGTAATCTTAAATCTTGTATAAAAAAATTGTGATCGTACTAGGGAATGGTGTATTACCTTGGTGGTTCCTTTGTCCATTGTGTTTGATTACCTCTTTGATAGACCTTTTCTACTTTACCCAATCAAGAACAGACCTAGGAAGTGATTTGATTGAGTCTCATTTGTAATTCTTGTGTCGGAATTCTCTATCCCTAGACCAACACTCTGTCAGTGCCTCATACAAAGCATTTCACGTCACCTAGGACCACTCTATACCAGTGTAACAAAGAACTCGTGCCTCTTTTGTACTAGCGATCACCCCTATTTTTGCACAAAACTTTCCCTTATTTTTGCGTGTCTCTATGATCATCCTACTTCCAGTTAAACTTCCCTCAGTCTTGAGTGTCTCGTGGTCTCCGTAAAGCCTACATTTGTTTTTGCATTTGTGTTTCATTTCCTTTGGTAAGAATTGGTTTTGATTTTTCTTTGTTCTTATTATTTGGTCACTTGAAAATTGATTTTGTTTGGTCATTGACTGCTTGGATGATTTGTTATTTTATTCCTCATTCTAAAAGGTGCATTTGGATTAGTGATTAAACATTTGCATCTTAGTTTTCTTGATTTTGAAAATTAAGTGTGTTGAAAACAAAAAAAAAATTCATTGGCATTTAGGGTTTTGTATGTGCATTGATATAGGAATAGTTATAGTGAAAGGAAAATTGCATCTCACATCATGTTTTGTACATGTTGTATGTTTCATACTTATGGTTTCTTCCATTCCTTAGCTATATTTTCATTGCAAGAGAAAGATTTCCATTTTCTCATGCTAGATTTGTAGTTTAGGATATTCAGGTGACATTCAAGGTGAGCCCGAAACTGAAACTTACTTAAAGATAAAGAGTAAAATTTGTTGAATAAAACTAAGGATCATTTGTAAAATTAACATAAACACTTAGGTCTAGGCTAAAGATGTGTTCCATTTTCATTAAACATACGAGCTATCATTTTTTTCTAGTGTTGCATCCCGGGGGTGAAATCTCATTTGATGTATATGAGTGTATAGGATCGTTCTCCACATACCTTTGAGTATATTGGATGACACTCCACAAATGTAAAATATATGGGAATGCTCTCATCGAATGGTTACACATTATATAACACTACTACCGAATGTGCTCCCACATTTTGTCGAGTATAGTTTGGGAGTCCCCTATAGGTTGTTATCATCCATAGGTAATTGATTATGTCGAATTGTATACCATGATACACCAAACAAAACCTCCATCGAGATTGCTTGTTTTACATTAAGTCCTTGGTTCACTAAGGTGTATATTGCAGTTCACGGTTGCTTGGTAAGCCTTTATGCCTAGATTACCCTCTTTTTGATTTTTTTTTGTTAATACAATTTATTGTCCAACGTGAAATAACAAAATCCCCCTCCCCATCATTCATGTAGAACACAAAATAAGCCTCCTCTTCCACCAGAGGATACTCCTCAATGTCGTCATAACTATAAGAACATGTCGAATATTGAATCAAGAACTTCAATAACTACTTCTGGCCCTCCTCTTGATATTGATCTTCCATAATCATCTATACCTTTGAGTTTCAAGCTCGATATTACATATACTCTTGACGGTGACACTCACACTAACACAGTAGAAATAGAAGTCCCTGAAACCTTATTACCTGAGGTTATTGAACCTGACCCTCCTTTGTCAAAAAATTTGATTCCTGAGGTTGTTGAACCTAAGGAGACTTATCCATATTCACTTGTTACTTCAATACCTTCCTCTTCTCTTCCTTTGTCTCAAACAGAACCTGTAAATATTGGACCCAACGGTTAACCTCTTCTACCCTTGTTCATTAAGAAGGACTCCATTTTTATTAGATTTATATTCTTCCACCTCTTCAGACTTCGACACAAACTCATTTTCCTAATTCTTTGGACTTATCCACAAATCTTTTGCAGCAATATTCATTTGGACCGTTAGCCATGACTAGAATTGATCCAGCCATTCAACCTGTGTCCACCACTATGGTAGAGACACTGAATGTTTCTTCCTCATATCTATTTGTAACATCACCAGAAGCATATATTTACGATGGCCCGTCCATCCTGCCTGGTTATTAGTCTTTATCTGGTACCTTTTCTGGTGCAACTTCTAGTAATTGGACCACTCCCATGTCATCTAATTCGGAAGTAAAATTTGGTACTTCTTGTATGAATCCCACACAGTATAATCCTATTCCTCCACCTACACCCATGATTGAGCAACAGGCTGGCCCTTATGTCAATTGACAAGGTTACCTTCAACAACCTAGCTCTTCTTATGTTGGGTACCTTCCATCAGGATCGTAGTTGCCTCCATCATGTCCTCCTCCTTTAGCAGGGGGCAACCTTTTGTTAATATACCTAAAATTTGTAATTAGCCTTATTATAGTCCCCCTTATCTTGGAATGGCTACTAGTGTTTGGCAACATGATTTTCCTGTTCAACCTAGTTCATTTTGGCACCGATTGTTTAATCCTCAACTTGCACCGTCTTCATCTCAAATTGCTATCCATCCATCAACACCCCAATAAGCTCAAATACATGTGAGCCAACCTTTACAGGCTATCGTTGCATCACAACCTTTTACATTAGTATCTGGCACATCCCAGGTCTTTCTTACCCAACTTGTAAAAGGAACATTACATTCTTGACCACTTGGGTAAGGTACTCCTCAAATTTAGATAGGTCATATTATTCATAGTATGGAATGTTATCACTCCATAAATTTCCCTAGGCTGAGGAGAGAAATCCATAGGTAATCACAAACCACTTCTGCGCCATAATCTGCCCTTGTAGCCTTGAAGAGGGCTATCTCACTTAGGTTTCTCAACTGATCTAATATTATGCTAGGTATAATGTTAAATAAGGTATGTTTTTCAAAGTTTTGTTGATGAGAAAAGAGATAGATCCATGGGCATGGATTCATGCCAAATATTTTTTTTTATTTAGTGATATGATGAATAGAGAAAGGGTTTTCTCCATAGGGGCAAGGGAGGCATCCTTATTGGTGAAATCAAGTTAAATTGTTATAGGAGGGTGAGTGTGAGAAATATGGAAATAGAACTCAGAGCATTAAAACTATAAATGAATTCTAGATGTTGATTTAAGAGGAAAACAAAGATTATTAGGGAAAACTAAATTAGAATACCATCAAGATGAATTTTGAGTTAAAAATATATATTTTCCAAGCAAGAATACATACATTTAAGAAATGTAAGAACATGAGATAAACTTACAAGAATAGAGAAGCATGCATCATCAAAATCTGACACAGGAATCAATACAAATCACCTTTTGTCTTTGATTCATTCACTGGAAACCTTTTTAGAAAATATAGTGCACAAAAGTATGTTTCTCTCTAATCTGAACAATAGAACCTTCTATTATGTTTTTCATCTATATATACATAATGAGGTTTGGTCTCCCACTCTCAGTGGTCAGAATTATTGAAAAAAAAAACTTCTAACTAGATACATCAAGATTTTACTGCATATACTTAAAAATAGGAATGGTTTTACTCATAACCAATTTATGCCTAAAACATCACCAACTTGCAATATTTTTCAAATAAGCATTACATACACCTCTTAAGAAAATTTTCCACCTATCGAGATGATTGAAACTAATTCTAAAAACCTAAAATTCGAAATATGAAGTGAAATGGTGTAGATTGTCCAGTTTTGTAGTGCATCAGCCAGTTTCACAGCAAGTTGAAGTAGCCGTCCATGTTCTAGATGGTTCAGTCCTCATTTGAGAAAATGGAGAAAATGGGTGTCTTTAAAATGTATCTAAGATGATGTCGAACCTATGAGATAAGATTCATAGTTCTTGCAAACCTCCTTATGGACTAACCCCCACTTTCATAGCAAAGACTATCGCCTTTTGCAACACCTCCAAAATTCTGAACATATTTGACTTTCTTTGTGGTATAAATGTTGGATGCACCAATATAATAATTGTGAAATTCATATAACTCCTCTAATGGCAATAAAAAATTCAAATATCCACTATCTTATCAGCATCAAAGACTACATAAAAAGTGAAACAAGTCCTTGTTGTGTTTTTGTAGTTTCCACCAAAACTAATTTATTTCTGATTTAGTAGAAAAAAATACAAAAATTTAGAGCTGAGTGGGATCCTCGTGATGAATATTTACTTTTGTACAATCCCCTACTAGTATGTTCAACATTCTCCTCTTCCTCTTCTTCCTAGATTTCTTGGCCTTTGTGAGCTTCTGCTTTACCAATCTGAGTCTTCTTTTTAACTCCAAATTCTATACATATAAACTTTTCACTTGCCTATGCAAAGGCAGGGTCCACTTTAACTTATATATGGACTTATCAAGGACATGCTCTTGTAATTGTTTAAACAAACTCAATATATCCCTATGATCCTTTTCTGCAAGTTGATCTACCTATTGTTGAACTCCTTCACGCTGTTCCAATAGCCTTTCAAACTCTTTCTGCTCCTTAAAAACAACCCTTTGTTCTAGATGGATAGTCTCTTTTATTTGCATGTGCACCTTGGTAGCATAACTAGTTCTAGGTCTCCTTTATTGTTCAACTGTATACTTTATCTCTTCAACATCAATGACCTTTTTTCTTTCTCCATTGTTAGCATGTACCGATGTTTTCCTTGATGGTTCTCCTTCACTGGGATGAACAAATTCTTGTGATACTTTATGCCTAAGCTATCTATTTTGTTGATGCAGATAAGATATTTTTAAATGAGCCTTGTCCAATTGATCTTGCAAGTCTTTGATTTTCTGATCCCTTTAACCAACTTCTATTTCTCCATGTGTGCTTTCGAATTCAACAACTTGAATAGGTGTAGATGTTCGATCTATAGACAACCTCTTGGCCGAAGCTCTGGTTCTTGGTACTATGGCCAATTTTTCTACCTAAGGTGAGAAGTTAAGCTTCTTAGAACTCCTCTTATCAATTGATTTGTTCTTATTCAAATCATTTTCTATTAAGCTAGATGTTGCAGGTGAGCCCTCTTTGACTACAATTGATGGGGTATCTTTTTTGGTTCAATGGCTATTAGATGATTTTGCTACCCACCTTGAAGAAACCAAAATATCATGCCATGGTTTCATTCTCGTGCGTGGGAATGAAAATAATGAATGCATAATACCATGCTGAAAATGAAACACATAGGGGGAAATGAAAGGATTGTCCTTTTGACCATTATTTCCACACTAAGATCATACCCTGTCAATGAAATGACATTTGAACTGACTTGCCACAGACTCTGAACCATTGCCTAATCTATCTTATTATTTCTTTGATGTATACTAAATCTTTAAACTTTAGGTGACCCACTTATGATGACCAAGGATGGTGACTAAACTATAATACCAATGACTTTATGATATGGTCTTTGTACTCTTTCCATGGTGACCAAAACTTACTTATGATTAGACATTAATAAGGATACCTCATGAATTTAGACATTTGGACCCTTAGAAAGATAAAAAACTCCACATGACACTTAAACTAAATCTAAACCTCTTTGAATCATATTAGCAAGGTCAACATGACTAATATTTACAAATTAACCTTAGATAAATAGAAAAACTAGCATGACCAAGATTGCTAGACATAGGAACCTAACATGGCACAGTCCCAATCGAACCCACCTTACAATGGTAAAATGAAAACCCTCGTCGGGCAATAGGATGGACCATATCAAGGTATCCCTCAAGCACCTTTTAAGGGCCAGCTCACCCAAACCTAACCATTCCAACAACTTTATTGTCATTCTAGGGCTAGACAACCAATTCACATGTATACTAGTTATAATAACCCCCCTTATCCTAGTACCCACGTTCCTTTTCATTAGAACCCTCCTTAGCTGGGGATGTGAGTGTTTATTGTTCAATATATTCCTTCATATCTGGGCCATCCTCATCCAGAATTTAATAGACAGTTTCCTTATGTTGCTACTCTTGAATTTCTAGACCTAACTCGACTCACTAATGACCCCATTTCTCATTCACCATGGTGGTCAATTATTCCCACTAAATTTCTTATTATATCCCAAAATTCAATTGGAATCTAGGAGAAGACCCATCAACACACTTTATGATGTATCATCTGTGGTGTTCCTCGAACTCCCTTAATGATGATTTCATTCAACTTCGTCTTTTCCAACAAATGCTTACAAGTACTGCAACTAAATGGTATATTTAATTACCTATAGCTTTGTTTCATGATTTCAACACTTTAGCCACCACCTTCTGCACACATTTCTAGTATCCCATCAGATATGAAATTGGAACGAAACTCTTGACCAACTTCAAACAATCAGATTCTACTCACATCTAAGATCACATTCATGAGTGGGGATGTCATTGTTGGTTGGTCAAGACTTATGTTCCTAATCAATTGTTAGTGGAATGGTTTACTAAATCTTTTTTGGCTCCTATAATAGAAGATGTGGCTAAAGGTGGAGTCATGATCGAAGAGCATGTTATTTCTTGTGCACAATATTTGGACCTTTTTGACACCTAATCAGGCATGCTCTATGATAAGATACCAAATGATCCAAGACATTCAAATATTGTTCCTCCTCCTAGTAAAGAATCACATGCTACTGATGGTGTGATTGGTATTGATAGTTCACAGTCAGTGAGTAAGCCATCTAGTATTTCTCTTACCACATTTGCTCAAAACCCTCAATCTCATCCTTCAACAGCTTCTACTTCCAAAATAAATTTCAACTCATCTGATAAAGGAATGTCTCAAAAGAAAACGGGAAGCAATAAGAAAGTAAAAGTTAAGAAGATGAAAGACCCCTCACTGCAAGATTAACAAATAACTGAATCCTCTGATGAGAAACAAAGGGCTGGATACCCATGCTTTGTTTGTAATGAGGATTACTTTACACGTGATTGTCGACACCACATTGAAGTGAATCAGTTCCTTAAATATTCCACTTCTCCCACTGTGTTGACCTAACCATTTCCAAATCAAGAGATCATATGGTTTCTTGAGACCCTTCTTTATCTAACACGGTTTTGATGATTTCCTCCTCAAAGCTGAAATCCAATGTTATGGTGGAAATTCAGAATAAGGACAATGGTAATGTGAATTAACGAAATAGTGAGGCTACTGATCAACCGATCTATTTGGAATCACCTTCACCATATACTAATCCACCTCTGATTCATATGGAATTGATTATCAAGCTTGTGAAGGGCATTATTCATAAGTCTTCATTCAACCCTCGTTTAGGAGTTCCCCAAAAATATAACGTAGCTGAAGACTTGGCTCAGTCTCCATCAGTTATGTCAACTCTTGAGGTGCTGCAAAACATCTGCACCCAAAAGAAGGCCTTGTTATTAGCTATCAAATGTGTGGATCCATCAGATTCTAACCTAGTGGTTTTCTCTCATGAAAACTATACCCCTTAACTTCCAGCTTAGTTAGATTTTAATCCTGGTCATCGTCTATGGTAGCAACATTCATCGCTCTATTGTGGACAAGTGATCCTTCACCTGCATTATGTCCTTGTCTTGTTGGAAGGCTATTTGTTTGCATCAACTAAGTAAATCAACCACCACATTGAAAGATTTTTATGGAAGAACGTATAAACCAAATGGGATTCTGAATTCCCTTCAAGTAGAACTAAGGGGAAAAACCATTTCCATAGTAGTTGAAGTTATTGGAAGAACTTTTGATTATAATATTCTAATAGGACGTACATGGGTTTATTACATGGCTGACATCATTTCGACCTACTTCCATACGATCTCCTTTCCTCACAAAGGCAGGATTATATCCATACATCAACTCACCTTTTTTCCTCTGATTCTTACGTTACTAGAAGTGTCCCTCTTGTAGGGGAAACTCTACATTCCCATCACCATATCGGAGTTGGATTGTTGAAGCATTATTCACTTGTGGGAAACTTTTCACTCCCTCCACCTGTCTTTCCCATTAGCTCATCCTCAATTACTTATATCAACATGATATCATCTTCTACTATCCTGGATGGTACCTAGATTGTACCTGATGGAACTAAAATCCAAAGTTTTAGAAACCGAATGCCACTTATCCCCATTGAGATAGATTATGAAGCCATGTATTTGGCTTGTGCATCTTACACCTTCTCTATGATTAGTTGGGTAGATCAAACAGTGGATTATGGCACATCTTTTGATCCTTTTTCTCATGTATTTTATGTCGATGAGAGCATCACAAGGACCATGATGCAAGATCATGGGTTGTGGGATGAAAATAATCATCATTCCTCCTTACCATATTCCTTTGAGGATAATCTTAGTGATGTCTATTTTCCTAATATTATGGAGCCTTTTACGAATTCTGTCTCTATTCATGAGGTCGACTCTAAAAATAACCTTTTGAATATCAAAGAAATGATACCTCTTGATATCTCTGTCAAACTATGTATTCTCAAAAATATATACATTGGAGTGTCTTACTCTCCATCCGAGATCGAGATCTATAGAACCCTATTTCATGAGTTTTGGGATGTATTTTCCTCGACTTATGAATAAATGCTAGGAATTGACCCAAATATAGTAGTGCACTAGATTGAAATGTATCCCGATGCCAAACTTGTCTGGTAGTACCTCCATCCTGTCCATCCCAAGAAGGCCATTAGGATTAAGGCTGAAGCTGAAAAGCTTCTTTCGGTTGGTTTCATAAAGCCCGGTCGTTTTACTAAATGGGTATAAAAAGTCATCCCTTTCATGAAGAAACAGGGCATGATCCAAGTATGTTTCGATTACCAGGTCGTGAATCATGCTTGTCCAAAGGATAATTATCTGACCTTGTTTATTGACCAGATTATTGATGACTACACTGGTTGCGAGATTTATTCATTCATGGATGGATTATCGGGATATAATCAAATCAACATTCTCAAAGCGGACCAATCTAACATTACGGTTATTTTTCCTTGGGGTAATTCTACTTATCAAAATCTCCCATTTGATTGAAAGAACATTGGGGCCACATTTAAATGTGCTATGGATTATATTTTTCATGAAATGAAACATATAATGAAACCCTATTTTTATGATCTCCTTGTGCACTCTAAATATCGAGATGATCACCTAATGCATCTAAATGTTATTTTCCTCCATTGTAGACATTATAACATTCAAATTAACCCACAAAAATGTGTGTTCTAGTCAACGACTAGGTTTTGTCATTTCAAAACAAGGAATTTGTATTGACCCTTTGAAAGTACATGCATTTATTGACTTGTATGCACCTTATTATCTCGTTCAGTTACAACGGTGCCAAGGGAAATATAACTTCCTATGGAGGTTCATCCCTAATTATGTTGAGATCACCAAAGGATTCAATTGTTTGCTAAAAAAAGTGGTCCCCTTCAATTTGGAAGACGCTATTGAGAAAGTGTTTGATGTCGTGAAAGATGTACTAGTTTGGGCATCTCTTTTATGCCCCCTGATTATCAGTGCAATTATTTTCCTATAACTCGTCGCTACCATTTCTATTATAGTAATTGCATTGGTCCAAGAAGATGATATATGGACTGAAAATCCCATTTATTATCTGAGTTAGAACCTTAGCGATATCGAAATCAAATATACTCATGTAGAAAAGATGGCTTTGGTGGTCGTTCAAGCCATCCATAGGTTTCTCCATTACATCTTGCTTCGGAAAAATATGGTCATTTTGGATTGCAACCCTATGAAATATATATTATCATTTCAATTTTGACGGGGAAATTACTCTAAGTGGATCATTATTCTGCAAGAGTTCGACCTGGAGTTGATCAAGTCCAAGTCAAAGAAATCCCTAGTTTTTTTCAAGCTAATGTGTGGTCTTCCTTACCCTGATTATGAATCTACATTTGAAGATTTTATCCATGACAATTCATTGTTTCTAATTTCATCATCTGACCCATGGTATGGATATTCTCTGATCTATCTCCAAACCCATACTTTCTGGCCCAATTCCTTTCGCGTTGAGAAATGAGGTATTCAATACCAATCTCGAAATTACGTTATTATCGACGACACCCTTTACCCTCGTGGTATTGATACAATTTTAAAAAGGTGTCTCACCCTTGAGGAGGCTGAGAAATTCCTTAATGAATGACACTTACGGGAATGTGGCCTTCATCTACCTAGTTTTGCTACAGTGTAGAAGATCTTATGCATTGGTTACTTTTGGCCTACTATGTTTTATGACTGTATTCTCATCATCTAGAAGTGTCATGCATGCCAGATATACGATCGTAAGATCTATGCGCTGCCTACATTGTTGCATCCTATTGTTGTTGTTCATCCCTTTACAACATGGGGTATAAAATTTATGACATGTAACCCTCACTCGAGTGGGGGCATGCTTATGTCATTGTCACTGTAGACTACTTTACTAAGTGGGCTGATGCGATGCATACATATAACAATAATGGAGAAATGACTACATATTTTTTCTTCAATCACATTATTGCTAGGTTTGGTGTTCTACAGGAAATAGTTATGAAACATGGAAAGAATTTATGGAATCATATGATGACCAAACTAACTTCTAAGCTTAAAATTTCATATGAAAATTACACTCCCTACTATCCTTAGGCTAATCGATATGTTGAGGTTGTTAACAAATTTCTTAACTCTATGCTTCAACATATGGTAGGGGTCCACAAATCAGACTAGAACTTGCTTCTTTATGCTTCCTTATGGGCATACCAAACCTCAGTTAGGACTGTTACCAGATTCATACCTTTATAGTTGGTCTATGATCTGGAAGCAATCCTCCCCTTCGAATGTGAAATTCCATCATTAAATCTAGTTGTCCAACTTATTCCTACCAGTTTCGTAGAGGAGGAGTGTCTTTTACATCTAACTCATTTGGATGAAACTCTGCGTGATGTTGTTTGAGCCAATGAAGCTTGTAAACTATGTGTCAAGGTGTAATATGATAAAAATGTTAAGCCTTGTCTCTTCTTGGAAGGAGACCTAGTTCTCTTATATGACCAGGAGGCTGATAAGTTAGGTCTAGGAAATTTCCAACCTATGTGGTTGGGCTTGTACATTCTAAAGTGAATCCTTGCAAAAGGGGCCTATGTGTTAGTAGAATTTGATGGAGTTCCACTGGCATAGCCTAGGAATGGGTTGTAGCTCAAAACAGATTATGCTTAATGTCATGCGTAGTACACTATGTACACGTTGTCTATAGGTGTGTTGAGTGTGTTATAAGTGTGTGTTTTTCGAGTTTCCCATAGTTTCTATTGATTCCTCTTATGTTTGGTTTGCAGATGTCAACCTCTCTTGAACTGTATATTGGTTATAGTCATAGTACTCAGAATCTATCATCTGCAACATTTTCTATCATTGCTCCAAATGCTGATCTAATGAGTATGCAAGGGATTTACATTGGTTTCTCTACTAACAACATCGTTGGGTATATCACAGTGGTTTATCTACTATCTAATGTTATTTTACATGGTATCTATCGTTTAGTCATCGGGCTTCACTCACAACCCGTAGTACTACAACTTGATAATATTTATTCAGTGAGAAATCCCTCCATCCATTCCATGGTTTTGAGAGTATGTCTTCTGGAAAGACATTTTGATTTCATATCATATGAACATATTTCTAGAAATCTAAACACATTAGTAGATGCCCTAGATAATTACTTTTTAGATATACATTTTCAACGAATCACATCATATTGGAAGCATAATAGGAACTATGAAACACTGAAAATATGTACATATATATTAAGTTTGGTTTTACAAAAATGTATGCCCCGAGACGCGTATGGCTATATCAACCATATAAAAAAAATACATGGAAATATCTAAGTAGATAAATCAATGGTCCTCATGATAGAATAACAATGCATAAGCTATCTTTCACAGTAATTGACCAATATGGCTAGCCACTTTGGTAGTGTGTTGTTGAAGTCACATCAGAATCTGGTTTACCATAGTCTCATCAATCCCATGTGTCAACCTCTCCATGTGGCACTCTGATGAGTGTCATCATTGGGTAATTATACGGGCCTTAATTCACCTCCTATCTTAGTCAAACCAACTATTCTCACAACTTATTGCATAATTTTGATTATATTTTGTTTATGAGATGAGTTAGAGTTAGATATTTTGCTTTGTGGTCCATTTATTAAAGGATAAAATCAAGGAATTTTGGCAAAGACCTTGGTCAAAACTCGAATGGGACAAGGGGGAGGAATTATAGGAGGTAAATCCTCCTCATTTACTACCCCTCCATTTGAATATTCCTCCATCAGCTCAGAGTGCAAACAACCAAATCACGAGGACTATAAGGCAGTAGAGAAAGTGAAAGTAAAAGCACTAGTTTATCTAGAGTTTGGGAGCCGAGCCTCCCTAATTTTAAGGAAGTCATTGGAGACTTCAGTCATATAAGTAGAGAGGCCTAGGACCTCAGTAGGATTTGTACTTTTGATTGTAAAACTCTACTTTCTTTTCGAGCTACAAGAGTTGCGACATTTATTGATGTAATCCATTGTTTTGATAATAAGAATGAGTTTGTTTTGAGCCAGCACTGAGTTAACTCAGAGGACTGAAGCTCTTGGGTTACGTCCCAACCCTAGCAGCTAAGGCTCTTCTTTATTGTACATGTATGTTAGCGTAGATTCATGGTTTAATCGTTCATTTGCTTAAGTAGCTGCATTTCCATTACAGCAGGGTAGCACATATATTCATGGTTTAATCGTTCATTTTCTTAAGTAGTTGCATTTCCATTACAACAGTGTAGCACATAGATTCATGGTTTAATCGTTCATTTGCTTAAGTCGCTGCATTTCCATTACATCAGTGTAGCGTAGATTGGTTGTGTTTTAGTTTGCTTCCGTTTTTGCCTTTTTCTTCAATTAGTGAGTTATTAAGGATTATACCTGTAAATTTTCTTTCACAACAACCTTGACCAACCACCGTCAAACGCGTGTCACATAGTTTCTTCATATTCATTTCAAAGTTTGACTTTATGTGCTCCAAATCCCCACCATTGATCTATCTAGCTTGATCCAATGGCTATCGCGTCATCTCAATACTTTATGCACTCCAAATCTCCACCCCTGATCTATCTAGCTTGATCCAATGGTTATCACATCATCTCAATACTTTATGCCTTCCAAATATCCACCATCAATATGTCTAGCTTGATCCAATGGCTATTGTGCAATATCGCATGGATTCTTTCACAACCGATATCCACTCAAGAGCACGCGAGAAAAGAGGTTTTCTCGTGCTACATGTCACCTAGTTAAGCTAATCATGTAAAATTTTGGAATTCTGCTTATAGTAGCATTGAGGGCATGCTGGAAACTGCTTACTGCCTACAAAAACCCACTCCATCATTCCGCAAATTTTTTTCACCCTTTTGTTGCCACGTGATGTGGTGTGATCCATCCATCTGCTCACTTAACCTCTGTGATAAGATCTCCGCCATTCATCTCCCATTAACCTTATTCATCCATCTATTCACTTAACCTCCATAGTAACATCTCCGCCATTCATCTCCCATTAACCATGTTCATCCATCTATTCACTTAACCTCCGTGATAATATCTTGCCGCTCATCTTTCATTAGTCTTATTCATCCATCTATTCACGTAATCTCTTGTGATAAGATCTCCACCACTCATCTTCCATTTTTACTATTCTTTGATCAATCCAATGGTTCCCATGCTTTGCTGCTTCATTACGTCCTCCTTTCACTGATTTTGATCTTCTCTTTCTCTTCCGCTTGACTCCTTGCATGCTTGATTTTAACAAAACACCAAAAACGTGAAAATAGACTTATTTTAGTTTCCTTGCTTGCACATTAGTTTGGTTTGATTCTCTTTACTTCTATAACTTAGATAGCAGCATTAGGTTAGTGTTGATTTAGCAATTCTTCTTAGTTTAGCTATTTAAATGGTTAATTAGTATATGGTGTGATTTAGCATTACATGTTGTTTTCTTCATTACTGCAGTAGAGTAGCTCTCTTAGAAGCTCTCTTAGAATAGATTTTCTCTTCTTCCATTAAAGAATCAAGCTTCTACTTACTCTATAGAAGTCTGGCTTGGAACCCCTGGGGTCTCTTGCTAGATGAACAAGTGACAACAGTAAGGACCTTCACTTCTACTTATGCATATAACACTGTCACCTCCAAGTTTGTATGAACCTCGAGTTGATAAGTAAAGCCGATAGCGTAGGAGTTGCAACATCCTTGGTGTTATATTGTCACTCATCATGCTCCACCTCTAATAAGATCTCAGCTACCTCAAGATCTCATAGTGCATCCCATCCTACAGCAACAACATGTATTAGTTTCACTGCCTCCTCATGTAGTTGTATCTCTGTGCGACAGAGATATGAAGCACCTACTTGTCAAATTGGTCCAATATCTACATGAAAACATCAATATTTTAGTCTCAGAAACATCCAAAAAAAATTGAAAAACTTTCAAAAAATTAAATGGTTGAAATATTTTACTTGAAGCATCCCATTTCTCACCCTCAAGAAGCATGAGGTTAGGATCACCATGGAAATCCATCCCTGTGCAAGGATAATCATTGATCGTGATGAACTATCTACCAAGCCACCTAAATAAGGTAACATGCATGTTGGGACATACTCTCTATCCACCTAATCATCTTTGGGGCCCTCAAATCGATAGGCTCAAGTATAATCTGTTGATGCTGAAGTACTGGCACCTACTCTAGAACAAAAGAGACTAAGATCGAACCATAGTTGAAGTTATTTAACTTTCCCTATCTTTCTTTAGTCAGTTGTTCTTTCATATTAACCACAAATCCTTCACTCTAGTTGAAGGTTGTTGTGTCTAGACACTCCACACTCCACCCTGAGCTACCTTCCAATCTTGCGATAATGAATAGGATCGTTCTCAAGGGAAATTGGGTTACATATTTTATATTAAGATTTCCTTCCCGAGTCGGTTGGGCTTAACATCTACAATAGCTAACAATATAATATTTCACCGTCTCCCCACCACTTCTCCCACGTAGGAGAGAGATGGGGGTACTCCTTTTGGATAAAGGAATCCAGAAGAATTTGAGCAATCTACACATTTTTACTGTGTGGATGGTAGCAGGATCATTTTCTACATTCAAATAATGTTCCTCATTTTCTCTTTATCTCCAAAAGAATTCCATTTTGTGCTAATGGACGCCTAAAACATCAACAAGAGATTCATTAGGATCCTCCAGAAGAATTTGAGCAATCTACACATTTTTACTGTGTGGACATTTTTAATGTGTGGATGGTAGCAGGATCATTTTCTACATTCAAATAATGTTCCTCGTTTTCTCTTTATCTCCAAAAGAATGCCATTTTGTGCTAATGGATGCCTAAAACATCAACAAGAGATTCATTAGGATCCTTTTCGTGAAAAACGTGACAAAAATTGATTGGAAAATAATAAAAAACTTAGCATTTTGTGCCTAATGCACCCCAATAGTGCATGACATAGTGTTGCACCTCTCTCAGCAATGACAGTCGACCTAGGTACAATGCATATTTTGATTTGTGGAGGGGGGGTGCATTGGTCCTAGAGTGTGTTCTTAGAACCTCAGGGCCCTCAAAACCTTAGAATTTTTCATGAATCACAAATTGGACCATGAAAAGAAATATAAGGACTTTAGCTTCTATCTGGAAGCAGCGATACTCAGAATGGGTGACCGGATTGGCCGTAATTAGTTTAAGAAGATTGAGGGAAAAAGAGTTTAGAATTCTCACTGTTGAAGGTAAATGTGAAATGGTGAAAATAAATAGTCATTTTGAGTATTTATGTTCATTCCTCACATTATTTTATTCATATTTAATGTTTTAACCTAGATATACTTCATTTTTACTATTGAACAAGTATGTTTAATTCTTTTTGTGATTTTTGGAGGAGGTTGACAGTTGTTAACATATTTTTTTCATGCTTTAAACAGGTTATTTTAACCAAGGAGTATACTTTTCTCTTTTTTGGACTCTGTAAACCTATGAAAAAGGAACCCCTTGGAATCCTCTTTCGGCTCTTTTGAGACTCCGAAAATATGAAATGATCGCCAAGCACTTGTCTCTTTGAACTTGTAAAATTAAATGGAAAGACATCTTCTCAATTTAATTTTAACCCTTTTCGAGACTGAGATAGACTATATACGAAAAAGGAGTGCCTTATTCAAACATGTTTAAGAGGTTCTCCTCATTATTGTTTTATACTTTTTCGAACTTGAGAGACTATCTACAAAAAGGGACATCTAGAGTTTTCTTTTTTTCCTCTTTTTCAAACTCTCTAAACATGAAAAATATGTCAATTTTTACCTTTGATGGACTCATTAAAACATCAAACAATGATGGACTTGTCGAACATGACACCAAACCACTCCTTCTCAAGGTTCGTTAAACATACTTGGGGGGATTCATACGAAGGGTAAACTTACAGATCAAGAACATGTTATCCTCCTCAAGCTTGTTAAAAAATAAAGAGGTACTGACCAGTATGGTTTGGGGAATTAGGAAAGTAGGGTATTCCATTGTTAATGGCAGCGAGTTTCTCTTGAACACAACACTCTTCCTCTTCATCTTCGTGGATGTTGGGTTCAGTAATCTGTTGGTATTTTGGTTATCATACAATTTTTAAAGCCTCCATTTCAGTTTTGGGTCAATGACTCCAACTCCATTCATTTTCGATGGTGTGTTCAAGAGAATTCCTTCGGTTAATATATATTACAATACTCTTAAGCCTTCATTCCATGTTTTCGTTTGTCGATCCAGTTCCATATCATCATCATTTGATCATTCTATCTCAATCGTGATACCCATTTCATGTCACTGATGAGGGATACATCAAGGCCCTTCTGCGATGGGTCGCTTCCTGTCAACATCAACACATCATCCATGTGGTTGACTTAGAAACATTTCTTGGTACCTTGGTGCTTTCATAGATCAATGGAAATTTTTCTCTCTCTGAACGATAGATTTACATCAATGGTCTTCAATCAAAAGATTGTGTGTGGTGTTCGACATCAACTCATTTATTCACACCATATGGATTGTACTGTAGTACCTTGAGAGAAATTAACCTCATCGGTGGTTTCTCTCACATCTATTAACAACTTACATAGTTCGTCGGTAATTAGATGGTGTCTACCATGTTCTAACCTAGCTCATTGATTCACATGGTTAGACTCATATGTTGGTTGGTCATGTAAAGGAGATAGAAGATGTCATATCTAGTTTCATCCATTCAGGCTGTGATTTCAGAAGTTATACAGACATCACAATGTATGATGGTGATTATCATACAGACAATCATCCAGTCATGGGTCCACTAGTTTTAATCTATGGACACATCTTTTTATCATTGTGCATGTTATGTCATCTTATGTGCTGAGTATGGGTATGTCTTCCTCAACAACAAAGATGTCATGATGAAAAGGTATTATAAGAAATGAATCTCATTAGTTTTTCTTGATCCAAACTTGTTAGAAGGAAAATCACTTGAGTCATTAGTCATCATTTCTAACTTTGCACTTTAGGGGGGAATCTGTTATAGGCCATTTTTTCACATCTGATCAATAGGCCTCCTAATGGGATTGATCAACACCATATTCCTCTTTGTGATCATCTATCACAAAGCCCTAAGCATGCCTCTTTCATTCCCTAGAGTTTCTTTGTGAAACTGCATCATTTGAGCGAGTTTTAGGACCAACGCTCCCTGGCCTCTTGTTGGAAAACTTTCACCTATAGGTTTCTCCACTGTGACCTACATTGATCACCTACAAGTTGTTCCCCTTTGCATTTGCATTAGTTCTAGAAATTTAGGAAAAATAGAGAAATTTCAGAAGCCTCCTCTTACAAAAGCTTCAAGAATTTTTTACAACCATTTACCTGAGATAAAAAATTTGGATCCTACCCTATCCTACTTTGGAGTTTCCAGTCTTATCCTTTGATCCCATCGTCACATCAAAGGTGGATCTAAAACCTTAGATTGATAATTAGATAAGAACTCCCAACTTGCCCCACTCCTCTATATATTTACATCCTTCCATATGAAATAGGTTGGCTTTTGGAGAGTGATTATACCCTTATGTTGTTGTTGTGAGCGGTTTCATTTCATGCATTTAGGATGATTAGAGGTGCACACTATGATAAGGAAAGGAAAATTCATCTTGGACGAGCTCTTCTAGAAGATCAACATCTATTTATGATTGTAACTCCTTCCATTTATATTAATGAAAATAATTCTTTGCTTTCTTATATGTGATTTTGTTATTTCATGTATTTCAATACCATGTTGATCTATTGAATAAAGTATTTATATGATATTTCATAGATCTCATAGTTTCTTGGCTTATGTTATATGATTGTGTTGGTTCTAATTTTGGCAATCAATCAAAGCTTGAATTCGAGCATTAAATCTAAATAAGGAGTGAAGTGTGTGACATATTCCATGTATGCTTCATTTCGTCATCTATTTACTTTAACGAAAGCAATGGGTTCCTTGTCTCTCTATTGTTCTAGGTTAGTCACCAAACCTAGGGGAGATACTTTTATCTGCAATCGTAAATTTCGTATAAGAATGTTCACCATTGATCATAGAGTTAAGTTTTCCCCAAAGGAAAAATAAAAACTATATTTATGAGAAATGTGTCCAACTCAAAAGAGAAAAGAGGATCAGGGGTTAACTCCTAAAATAAGTTTTAACTTAGGAACCATTAATTCAATGGCTAGCACTGGTATCTTGTGTGAGTAAAAATTTATACCTAGATGAGGGGGAGAAAACATTGGTAACAAGAAATAATATAGGTCATCACCTGGAGTTGAGATGTCATATACCCTTCACAACACTAAACAAAACATACATATCATCGAATGATATTAATGAAGGGAATGGTGAATATATAAAAGTTCTATGTATTAAGGTGTAGTAGTGTCCAATAGGAAGAGAGATATATGCTAAGTATTAACCATAGAATTTTTATGTAATATGGAAAAAACTATTGGAATTTTGATGAGTTATAATGTTCCATTAATTAGAATTAAATAGATGAAAAATATGTGAATAAATAAATAAATAAATTTTAAGCTAAGATGTAGATGTGACATCATAAAAATATAATATTAGGTTTTCTCATGGAAACATCGATTCTCTTCTAAGCCATTTGGAAATTTTAGACTCTACCTAAGGGGATCTTATGGATGCTACTGGAGATCCAACTGACCCATTTGTTAGCAATGCCAACATATCCTTTGATTAGGATTGAAAAATGAACTCTCTTTATTTTGTCTCTAATGGATATGCCTATCTCAGTGATGTACATGGTTTTATTTCCCTCAACAAGGGAATTTTATGGTGTTCAATTGTTATATCTGTTGATTCCCTAATTTTACAATTATTTTGATGGGTGAAGGGACATGAAGCTCACTATTGTGGTGATTTTGGTTGAAGAAACGTTTTTTCACCTTTTTGTCTTCATAACTCAATTCACATATCTTGCAACAACCTTTTCTATGGCATTGGCTTGGTGAAGTGACCATCTTGTTCGAGCTTTGCATATTTTGGTGAAGTTGCATGCGACTAGTGCACTATATCAAATGGGATCTGAGTCTTCTATTTTTGGATCACATCATGTTTTATGTTTGTCTTTGGATATGATCTTCTTATATTATGGTCAATCTCTTAGATATATTCATCGACAATTGGGTTAATGTTTTTATTGTATTGTAATGTACCTATAAGACCCTTTTACTTTTTCGAAAATGTATTGGAATTTTTTGAATGAAATAGGGGAATATTGAAATGATCAATAAAATGAAGTTGCGTGTGTGTGAGTGTATGTAAGTGTGACATACCAAAAAAATTAGGAGTGGGTAAATTTTTTTGGAGACTCAAACTTGTAATGGATAATTGTAGGGTGTATGTGTGTGTGTTTACATCTTTGGAGTGGGTAAATTTTTTTGAAGACTCAATTTTGTAATGGATAATTGTAGGTTATGTGTGTGTGTAAACACACACATAACCTAAAATTATCCATTAGAAATTTGAGTCTTAAATTTTTTTTCCCATTCCAAAGTTTTTTTACTTAAATCACACTTACATAAATATTCCTTCTTAAGTTTGGCAAAAAAATGACATGAGGATTTTCTTTTTTATCATAAACACACATTAAAGAAAAAAATTCTACTTTTGTAAAATGTGCTAAAACTTGTTTGAATTGAGTAGGGAGAATATTAATAGAATATTAATATGATCAATAGGGTAAATTCATATACTTGAAAATTCTCCTCTGTAAATTTCCTAGCTCTTCAAATAAATTATCCAATCTCTCTTGAGCTACACCAACCCATACTCATGGTTGGATTTGTGTTCATGAGATTTTCAACTAGTGAACTTTTCACCAAAAAGTGCCTTAAAACCCTTTCACCAACTTCCCCACACCTTGTGACTAAAATATTCCCTCTAAATTTTGGAAAAATAATGATATAAGAATTATGGATTTAATTTATAAATATACATTTAAAAAAATGAAATTCCTTATATTTTATTTTGTACATTTTAGCACATTGATGATAAATGTGCTTGTTGAATATTTTAATTTAATTTTCTTGTTTTCTATATAGTTTAAAGTGCATTGATTCATTTTTTTATTTAAATGTACCATTGAAAATTTTTATTGAGAAAATATAAATGTAAAATTTTATTGTTAATATTTTGTAGATATTTTTCTTTGTGAAGGAGTATATAAAGGCTAATCTTCAGTGTATGCCATTTTCTAAAGCATCTATGCATTTTGTATATAGATATGAACTAGTGCATCCTAAATGAATAGAATACAATAGTGAACTTTAAAGTCTTTTTTAAATTATCATTGAAGTTGGATTGTTTTATGCTTCTCAAAATTTCTTTTAAAAATATGTTCACATATTGACAATGGTTTTGGTTCAAATGCAAAGAAAAAAATTAATAATATCAGTGACAAATTCTTTAAATTCTAATTTACTACATATTGTTTCAAGTCGTCTAAGTTTTCTAGGCATTTTCAATATGTCCACATTTTACTTATGATTCATTTATGTGTTCAAATTTATGTTGTTTATGCACATATGCATTTAAATAATTGTTCACTAAATTTTGTAGGATCATGATTTAGGATCAAATTCAGATGTGCAAGATATTCCATTAATCCAAAAACGTTTCAAGCTCTTATTATGAGAAAGATATCATAGAAAAATATTTCAAAATAGTGGATAGTTACCTTTCCATGAAAATTGCAATATGAAATATTCCAATAATTGCCCTAGGTCAATGGTACTACATTGTGAATTGAATAGCATACATGACACCTCATTAGTATGTGGTTGTGCGATATAAAAGTCGTCGAAATAGAGCCATCAATGTGTCACATTGTTCAATTATGTTAAAAATAGTCTACCCAAAGTTTACAATCCAATACTTCCTATTATTGTTGAGAATATTATAGGTGATATATAAAATACACATTGGAAAATTATGCACCTTTTTTGAAACTTGAAAGCTATACTAAGTATCATCTTTAGTGTAGTAACTTGTCTCCTCTTTTTGAGTTAATGGAGAGTGTTAGTGAACCAATGTATGATACAAATACTAACCAAACATTTCCACTTCCACTTGGAGATCTAAAACATTGTATGAACTAAGAAAAAAAATTGTCGAATTACACACCAAATTTGTTTTTATTATTGGAAGGTAGAAATTAATTCCCTCTCCTTATTCATGTGTAAGGTAAAACAGAAGCTATTAATTTTTGTTTTTGAATAGAACTTAGCCACATCCCATAAACATACTTGATGTGGGAACAAAATTATACTTTTGTGGTAATACTTATATGATTTCCAAGTATAAAAGAAATGTTTCAAATCTTGGGATATGTATACTTTTTCATGTTTATGTTCCTACACAATCACTACCACTTATTCCATTTTTTGTTCCTATTTATAATTTTCCTAATTACTTGAATATTGTCAAATACAATATCATAATTTTTAAGTATAGTGTGTGCATAAATGCTTATGATTCTTGACATCCACATCTAAGGTGGTGGAAGCTCAAGATATCCCTATAGAAAAATGGTTTATCTCCCTCCTATGGTAATCGAGACTATTAACATCTTGCCAACACCCCTGTCGATAGTAAAGACTACAAAAAGTGGTCACCATTTGGCATCCAACACTTTCAATCATACTCATCTCAATTCTCAATTACTTGTCTACCCTATGTTAGATGGGCCCATCAATGCCACATGAATTCACTGACACAAATCCCCCATATACATCTAAAGATATGTAATCTCTTACCTCACCTCTACTAAGAGGTTCTATATATATATCACTATATAAGGCCTTACCTCCTAGTCATGAGAATGTATGAATCTCCCAATAAATCAATCTCCATAGGAATCCACTATGGCACTATTTAAACCATGAATAATATTACAAGCATGCTTCCAACCAACTCTTGCTCCTAGACCCAATATGGACGTATCACCACAACATATCGATCACATAAAATCATACTATACACAAACCAATTTAGGTTAAATAGAAATTAAATGACTCACTAAATGAATTCCACTACTTTGCAAGAGAGAGGACCAACTCAATATCGCCATGGATACACATCTCCACATATGGGAAATAGAGAACCATTACTAACATCCTCTATCTATTCTCTAAGTTATCTAAAATAAAAATATTCCATGTACTAATTAGCATAATAACCCCCCCATTTACACGTACAGGACTCTCATAAGCGTCCAAAATAGACATATAGGAGAGAGAGAGAGAGAAATAAAAAGGTGGATAAAATTGAAACAATTGCAAATTTTACTTCAGTGAATTTGAAAATAAATTTCAATGTAAGTGAGGTACTCAAATTGGTGGAAATTGGGAAATGGAAGGATCCAAGTCCGAAGATGCTACCACTTTTTGAGTAAGGTCGACTCCACTACGGGGAGATTTATTTGCAGATATTTTGTGTGGTTTTCATGGGAAACGAGATTAGTATAGTTGAATCACGGTGGTCATATCACTTGAAGCCCCAACTTGGCCACCATATATGTCATTGATCAATGTAAGTGAGGTACTCAAATTGGTGGAAACTGCGAAATGGAAGGATCCAAGTTCGAAGATGCTACCACTTTTGTGCCTTCTCAAATCAATGCCCTTCCAAGTCTGCTACGAAGTGTTTGAGTAAGGTTGACTCCACTAGGGGGAGATTTATTTGCAGATATTTTGTGTGGTTTTCATGGGAAACGAGATTAGTATAGTTGAATCACAGTGGTCATATTACTCGAAGCCCCAACTTGGCCACCATATATGTCATTGATAACATTGTCAAAGAATTATTAAGGTTGACTTGGAGGATTGTTAAATAAAAATCAGGTACCATGAATGAAAACATTTTCTCTTGTGTTTTTTTCTTTCATTTCATTACAATTTCATGGGCTATATCAACTTTATTTTCCCACGAGACTTCATGGCTTCTGCTGGTGTCGGGTCAAGGTATCCCCTACACTCTTCCCACAGCTACTGGAACCCCTCTTTCCATACAAATATGGAAAAGAAAGTAAAATTCTAGATTTTTATTAGATATATGGGGGGGAAGATACAATTATGTGGATAAAAAATACATATTTGGTTCCATGAAAATTTTTAAGGATGGAATCTTATATTTAAGTTTAGAAACATTTGCGAATATTCCTAGTCCATAATATGCAAACTAAAATTTGGGCGAATCATTTTTAGAACAAAACGAAAATTGAAAAATCTTGTTTTTTGAAAAAGCATGCAAAATTAGCCCGCTTGTGAATATTAGCCCCTAAAATTTTCCTTGTTTGGTTCCATTCCTTCATAACATAATTATAGTGAAATGGGGAATACCCTAAAACTATCGATATCTGCAATATAAAGGGAATTTCCTCCATGACCTCTTATTTCTCAAGGATAACTCTATATCGAGGAACTCTACAATAATTTGAAACTCTAGACTATTTGGAGGTGCTCCTAGCGCCAAAATTGAAAATGGAGGAATGATCTAATTCAAAGATGTGGTTAAAGGGAGGGTTTCCAGATACATGGAACAATATCAAAATACTCCAAGTCCTTATAATAATGACCAAATGGAATAGGCCCCAGTGTTAGAGGTCAAAAATACGGAAGTCTACTCTCTTTTTAGAACCCTATGAAAAAAGGAAATCATTTGTAGATTTAATAGTTTTTGTTAAAAAACGTAGGCACAAAACCAACGGATGTTCTCATCATGGAAGATAAATTATAATATATTCTTGTGCTCCAAGGATTCTTTGTTGTCCAATTTGATACTCAAAGGGACCTAGATTTTCTATTTCAAAAAAGGCCATGGTTCTAAGGTAATTCTTGATTATTTATTATGACATGGTTCTTAGCTTTTGTTCCACAACTATGGTGGTTAGTACCATGCTTATTTGGGTGAGGCTCCTAAACCTTTCCATTCCCTTTTGGCACCATAAAGTTCTTGAAGACATAGGTAATGCATTGCGAAAATTTAAAAAAAGAGATATGGAAGGAACAGATAAGGGTATCTTTACCTTTTCCAGAATATGTGTGAAAATAGATCTAAGCAAAAGGATTACATACCATATCATATTGAAGAACAAAAATTTGTAGTGGTCCATGTTTTGGACCATGAGAACACAACATTCATATGTCGTGAATATTTTCAAAAAATTTTACCTATATACTTATTTTCCTTTGGCTACTAAAACACCAAAAAAGACAAATAAGCAGGCCAAACATCCAAATGGATGGAATTTTTTTGAGATACTTCCTACAAATTATGAAGAGGAAGAATCCAAAGAGGATTTTCAAGAAAAAATGGTAGATGAGAATATGACTCATCTTGGGAAACAAACAGTAGAGACCTTCATGGCTCAGTCTGGTTCGGTCATTTAGATTCAATAGGACACTCCCACTGTAGGCATGTAGATCTCAGACAATATACGAGGCTATAAAAGACCTCATATTTTAGAGATTTCTAACTCAGATAAAGAATCCCCCTTGGTGGATGAAGATAGCTCATTAGCATTGGTTCAGATTGAACCAACGTCAAATGATTGGCACAAGGTGCACAAAAAGAAGGGGAAAAGACTTGTGAATGTGTTTTTTGTTATTTTTTATTATTCTCTTCCTTTCTATATATTATTATTTCTCTCTCATGACCATGTATCGAGGGTCGTTGCCATTTTTTCCCCTCTCTACCTTATATTTCTTTTTATCCAACATTTTTCCCACAAATACCACATACAAACTTGGTGTGTTTACAAAGTATAATTTTTATTTCCTCTTAATAAAAATTGCAGTTTTTTTCTTTAGGAAAAAAAAAAAAGAAAGCAGACCAAAAAATTCTCACATGAAGAAGTTTAGTTTCCCTGATCAGGAAAAGAAAACTAAAATTTACTTTATCTCCCAAAATTTGAAATTTAATCAAATTGATTAATAAATTTATTAAAATAACAAAAAAATATTATAGATTATTGAAAACCAAAAAGCCATATAAAAAGAGTGAGAGTGGTTCAAACTATGGAAATAAATGTGATAATAAAATTTAGTTTGAAACTTTTATTTTTATCTTAGACTTTCATGGTGTGTCTCTCACAAAGACACATCTAGGCATTGGGGTGATAGGAGCACATTGATTAACTATATTACTTTTTTAACCATGAAAATCTTGTATAACCTAAACATGCAATGCATTATAAATACGAACAAATACTTAGTCTATTTTCAAATGCACTAGTAAAGTGTTTTAGTTTTTTAAGTAAATGTTATTGTTGAATAATTAATTATTCTAACCTAATCTCGCATGTATTTGATATGACTTGTGCCTTTACTTTGATGCGAAGTAAAGATATTTTTCCGCGTAAAAATGATATTTTAATATGTTATGATATAATAATATAGTTATCATTATTATTTACTATATAAACATTAGTGCATTATAATGTTGATGTCGGGTAGGTTATTGTTGTGAGTGAGGCTCAATGAAGGTAGAACATCCACAAAAACGTTTGGTTTCTCACCTTAATAAAAGTTTAATGCTAAACATCAAATCTTGATGTTCACAACATCACTACTATAGAATGAATGTGAACTGCACCATTTCACTCCTTCAAATACTATGAAAAATAAAAAAGGTTGCTTATCTATCATTAAACAAAAAGAGATACACTTACGTTATTTTTTCCCTTCATAATTATAACATTGAACCTCAAACCCTAACAAACCCCTACCATTTTCTAATACGCCTCTACCATTTTCTATTTTTATAGAGGGTGCAAAATTCTAGATTATCCTATGTTATAGTCATAATTTTATAAATAAAGATTTCCCCTTAGCCATTATTTTATATTTACTACCGGTAAACATTGATGTTTGATATATTTCTAACCAATAACAATTTTTGAGTCACAACAAAATAGCTATAAATTATATTTCAATCTAAGTGGTTTGCACATATTGACTATTCCTTTCTTTTTTAATATACAATCCATTAATATATCATTATAATAATCATTTTGACATAACATATTTGTTTAAAAATATTTTATTATATGTTGATTTTATTACCTTTAAGGCATATTACTACTTTTAATTTCATTTATATTGATTTCTTGAACTCTTATAAATTAAAATTAAAATCAAAATTTACCAATAATAACTTTACTTCTAATTAAAATTAAAATTAAATTTACTAATAATAACTTCACTATTAGGTAATTTTTAAATTTGATAAGAATTATTTAGGATATTTTCAAACTTTGTAATGGATATGGATCCATATCACCTGATTTATGGAAAACCCTTATAATCCACCCCCTTCATAATATTTAGAAGAAAACACTCACAAGTTTCGAAGGATAGTATTAAATTAAAAATATAAATAAAAAATTTAAGTAGATCCATCGAATACTAAAATAAATAAGTTTGCATGGCAATGGAATACTTGTTGATAAATATTTTTCATGGTGGGTAGGTGAAATAAAGGTATGTAGGTATAAGTTTATAGCATATACGTTTCAATTTCATTTTCTATGGATACTATCTCTACCTTGAATTATATATAAATATACATGTTTTCACAGTGTTTATTGTTGGCTAGTTGAATTGTTTATTGATTAAACAATCAAGTACCACATCAACCTGGGGAAGTCTTTTTATTCCAAAGGTTACCGCGTACTGTATGTACTTAATTCTAAAAGCATTGAGAGCTGTAGTATACATGATTCTTACGCTGAGTTATCACAGTACTGATAAAATAAAAGTAATTAATTAAGATTACGAATCTGGAAAGCAAAGAGATATATGCTCTGTTGGCAGAGGATCAGGACCCTATCCTCCAAGTGAGGACGTTCAGCACCTGCCCCTGTAATCAGATTGCTAATACACACTGCATTCTAATTCACCGATGAAATACACTTGCACAACTTCAAGCAATTAATGAAACAGAGTACTAGCAAGACGGAAATACCAGAGGTAATGCTACAGAATCCAAACAGAGTATCAACAGAAAGAAACTATCACGCACTTACACACTTGACAGAAAAGTAAATGGGTGAATCTTGTGAGGAAGGTGGGCCCCAGTCCCTCTCACAAGATTCCCCAGAACACAAAGGCTAGATTAAGTGCTCAGAACAATCTTCTATTCATCTGCCAAAAGATTCAAGTACAATAAAGTTCAGACTTGCTGATGTCTCTCCAAATCTCACTTACAGACCATCCCCCCCCTTCTAATGTAGATGTCTCCTCTTTATAGAGGAGACGTCTATTACAATAGATTATTACAATTCATTCGGTTAACCCGTTCTATCAAAAATAAGAATTACATAATGCTGTTACAATAGTATAATAATATATTCTTTCTTAGGTTCTGGCTGTTACACAGCTGGTAACCAACTTCGACCGTCTTCTTGGGATTCTCGCATTCCTTTGCCGTTTCCCCATGTTGTTCCTGTTTTAAGCCATGGTAACTATGTTCTACCCGCTTTAGACAACTGCTTGATCATGCCACGTCAGCGTTCTTCAAATAGTTGTCGTTTGTTATTCCCAGCTGTTGCAAAATAGCCCGCTTTAGATGGTTGTTGTTGCTGACTGTAGCAACTGCGTAGTTGCTGCTTCTGGTGTTGCAACAACTGCGTAGTTGTTGTTTCTGGTGTTGCAGCAACTGTGTAGTTGCTGTTTCTGGTGTTGCAGCAACTGCGTAGTTGCTGTTTCTGGTGTTACAACAACTATAAATTATAATTCCTGCGGACTTAAGACAATTACTTGGCAACTTAGTCAACTTTTCCAAAGATAAATATAAAGATACTCACGAATATGCAATGAACAATTAAACATATAGATATGCAGAAAGTTACTTCGTACCTTGGGGTGATTAAGTCATTATGTAATCAAAGCTTATAACTTATGACTAAAAAGGATAATATTATGGCAAAAATATAAGGTCAAAATTGGTCAATTCTGAGTCCTAACATTTATATATATAATATAGATGCTTTTGAGATGTTTCACTTGTAAGGATTTTGGGAAAATGATGTTTGATTTTTTTTACTTTTAACAAATGTATTGCTTCATCCATGTCTTTTCATTAAACATTGGTTGGGTAATTGAACTATCCTAGGAATATAGGCACAATTTAGATTCCATTCAAATGAATTTCATTGGTTCGTACCTAATAGCCTCTAATATCAATTGAGATATACAAATTTGTTGTATCCTAACGTCTTTTTGGATTTAAATCATTTTAAAGCATTTCTATCATTACTGAACCTAATTCTAATGGATGGATCATAAAAGAAACCTTTAAAGTACAAAAATATTCCATTTATATGAAGAATCTACTACTAGGTAAGTTATTCAATCCATTTTCATTTCCTAACCCCAACAACCTAAAGAGAAGTATGAGGCAACTTGTGTCCCCCATGTTTCCCATAATCATAACCATCTACAAAATTGAAAAGAAAAAAAAACGACTCTACTAAATGAAATTAATAGATGTGAGTCAATTCCAAAGCTTGAAAGGTACACGCTATGATTTTCCTTTAGTGAATAAAAATAAAGGTTCTCCTTGAAGGTCCTCCCCCCAATCACAAGTTTTTCTACTAAAGATGGAACAGATGAAAGGAATAATGTCTAGTAGAAGACAACCCTGTGGCAAAAAAATATCAAGACTAAATTTTGTTCTATAAATTCTCATGCAACTTGAAACCAACTTGCACCAATATTATGATTCATCCTCTCAGAAGAACCTTTCAATTAAGCAGATTTGAAAATATTCCTTCTCTTCAAAATGAAGATATGGAAGGAAATTTCCATGAGGAAGAATACCATGAATTGCCCCAAAAGAAATCTCAAAATCATAACTATTACCAAACATATTTCCTTCAAGAATTCTCCAAAGAAAAAGAGAGCTAAGAAAACAAGGGAAGAGTCTCTACAAATTTCAGGATCTAAGAGACCAATAGATGAGAAGATTGGATTGGTTTTTGATAGCCTTGTATATTTCTTTAAAAATACATAGAAAGCATTTTATTAATAAAAAATATGAAGACACACAATATGAATTTTGAAAATATGTATTGTGTTGTCCTTTCTTTCATCTTTTGTATCTTTAAAATTTAGAAATTGAAACATGTTAGGGAGAACATATCCCTCGAATATGAGAAAAATACATTTATAATTCAAAAATAGGAATGGTTGTGCATTGGAAAGAGACCCTATATATTACAAACAAGTTGACTCCTAAAAAGATAAAATACCATATTTGCAAGTGCATTTTATATGATTCATAAAACATCAATATTTCTCTAGGATACAAAATATATATAAAAATATATATTTACATTATGAAATATATGACGTCAAAATCCTATAAATCACGTCTAAGGAAGAGAATGGATATGGTTCATGTAATTTCATTGTTTTTGTTTGTAAGAAAAATCGTTTCTATTAATTAGCAAAACAACAACAATGATTACATTTTTTCAAAAACTTGTTGGCCTCTCTCTTAGAAACTTTGTTGGTCAATTAATATAAACCAAAATAGATAAGAAATCACCTTAACATAAGAAATTGAGAGACTAGATAAACTGTAAAGTGTTTAAAATCAAAATTCTACCTACAACCATGAAACTTCAAAAGGACTAACTGGAGCAGGATTACCAGGACAAGAACCAAGAAATGGAGGGGGTTTAAAGTCACAATGGACATGCTGCTCCATGAATGAAAGATGACCTTGAAGGTGGTCAAGTTTCTCTTGTATTGTTACATGACGTCTCTAGAGACTAACTAACTAGTCTTGCATATGTCATTGATTATGTTAGAGATCATCATAAAATTGATAATTTCATTTTGGTCTTCATGGCGATCCTCACTGTTACGTTCTATAAGACGAGTTATTTTACCAAGTTGATTATCCATGGTTTCTAGTGAGGGCTCTTGAACAATACTTCCTACAATATGTTGGGAGCATGGGTCGACCACTTCTCTGAGGTCACAATCACCTAGATATGTTGTTCAAGCTAGCCCCCATTCCCCACTACGTCTTTATCCCATCATCGATGTGGAATTATGAATATTCATGCAATCCAATCGATCCAAGGTTCAAAAGAAACATAATTTTCACCACTAGAAGAACCTTCCTTCTTCGAGTTTGTAGAATGAGACCACACTGCAAGACTGTCATTATGGATTGTATCTTTACATGACCTCCAATGTACATAGGTAGAGGCCACCCCTTTCATCCATAGCCCCTCACCAACCAATTGAACATAGAAAAGAGCCACCACACAAAATTTGGGCTGGTACATAGGCCTCCAACCCCAAGAAATAAACCAAGAGTTTATGGGCTTCCAGCTAACATAGCACTACAACAAAACCAGCGATTTGCGCCAGATTTAGCGCCAGATTTTAGTGCATTTTTTTTGTAATTGTGATGAGAAACCTGGCGCTAAATCTGGCTCTATTGTACAATTTTTAAAGCGTCCTTTTTTGCGTCTGATTTTGCATCCTTTTTCACTCTAGATTTTGCATCATTTTTTGCACCAAACTAAGCATCATTTTTTGCGTCAAATTTTGAACCAAGATTTGCATCTTATTTTATGACAGGTTTTGCTTCTAGTTTTGTGTCATTTTTTGCATCTATTTTTCATTGTCTTTTGCTTCCTATTTTGTGTCATTCTTTGCTTCCATTTTTGCGCCATCATTTGCATCAAGTTTACACTGTATTTTGCTTCCAATTTAACGTCTTTTTCTGCATCCATTTTGTGTCAATTTTTGCATCTAGTCTTACACCAGGTTTTGTATCTAGTCTTACACTAGTTTTTGCTTCTATTTTTGCACCAGTTTTGGTGCCTATCTTTGCACCATATGTTGAATTTGATTTAGCACCAAATTTTGCATCCATTTTTGTGCCCATTTTTGCATCTTTTTTTGAACCATTTTTTACGTCTACATTTACGTTTGATTTGTCTCCATTTTTCCCATCTCATTTTGCACCATATTTTGCGTCATTTGTTGCATCCAATTTTGCGTCGTTTTTAACACAATTTCTTGCATCCAATGTTACATCATTTTGAGCATCCAAATTTGCATTTATATTTGCATCTTATGTTGAGTCATGTGTTGTGTCCACCTTTGCATCTTATTTTGTGTCTAATGGTACATTCAATTTAGAGTCATTTTTACGTCTACTTTTGTATTTGTTTTTGCACCAAGTTTTGCATCCAATTTTAAGCTATTTTTATGCCCATGTTTGCACCATTTTTTGTGTCTACTTATGTGTCCAATGTTGCACCATTATTTACGCCCACTTTTTCATCCAATTTTGCATTTTTTGGTGTCTAGTTTTACATCGTTTTTACCATCCAAATTTGCATCTTTTTCTGCCTCATTTTGTGTCCACATTTACATATAATTGTGTGTCTAAATTTGAGCCTAAATTCGCATCTGATTAGGCATCATTTTTTACATCCAATATGGCATCCTTGGTTTCACCTTTTTTCGGCCCCATTTTGCATCTT